>BGNK01002608.1:44587-85755 GCA_003297005.1 Symbiodinium sp. clade A Y106
CAGGGACGCTGGGGACGCCCGGACGCCAGGGACTCTGGGGACGCTGGGGACGCCGGGGACGCTGGGGACGCCGGGGACGCTGGCGGTGATGTCCGCGGCCTTGTGGGCACGTATTAAGTTTTTTTAGGGTTTAGGGTTTAGGGGTTCAGGGTTTAGGGGTTTAGGGTTTTACTTGCCCCATCTGTTTGCCGCCCAGTCTCTTTGAGTTGTCCGGCTGGCTCTGGCAAGCTCCCATGAAGGTTCCCGGCCTCTTTTAAGGTTTCCCCAAGGCTCTATGGGATAATACTTCTAACGGTCCGGTTCTAGTAGAAGTATGATACAGTATATACTACATCCCACCCTGAGGCTCTAAAGAATAGTACTACTGACGATTCTAGTAACTCCAGTATAAGTACAAGTATAAGCAAAGTACACTACTGCTTCCCACCCTCAAAAAGTCATGGGGAATCTTAGGGGGCCTTATTGCCCATAATAAGGACCTTTTTTGAGGAAATATAGTCCCTCCCCCCTACCCCCCTAAGGGCCCTTATGTTTTGAGGAAGTATACTCCCTCCCCCATACCCCCCTAAGGGCCCTTATGAAAAAGGCTGAGGCTCCCGCCGAAAAGGACGCCGCTTGGAGCCCTTACGGCCAAGCGGACTCTTCGAGCCGAGCAGGGCCATCAGATTTCGGCGCTCGCACTCGGACAATCCAGGCGAGGCATGTGGTTCGGAGGTCTGTTGGGCCATCAGATTTAGGGTTTCTAGGGCTTTGAGAACAAAGTACTAACATATCATATTTCAGACTAGAATCATAGAATATAGCATAGTATGATTCAATTTATAACGTATAATTTAGAACAGAATGATATAGTGTAGCAAAGTATAGTATCATTATCAGCGTTTAGGGTAGGTTTTCAGGCTTTACTAGTAGGAGCCTAGGCCTGCCCTCACGAAACTACGAGGGCGACCAACTGGGAAACGGCAAAGACGCCCAAGAGCGCGAGATCGTGACTCCTTTTCTTCGCACCGTAGCTTGTCGGGAGATGATTCCAGGCCCGCCTGCAAGAGCAAGAGAAAAGATGGACCATCTGCCAGCATTGGGCCCTACGGATCATGCGGTTCCTACCTCCAGTCTCTGCCACCTACATATGTTGGTGGTGGATCTTCAGATGCTTTCTCCGAGAGTGCCATGCGATCAGGCTACCCACAGGAGACCTGTCCAAACAGAAGTGACGAAAGCACGAGGGACAATCATGAACAGCAATGCAAGGGACGACGGCGTTGTTCCGAAGTTGTTCCTGCCAAAGCACACTCAAGCTGGCAATGCGAGTACGAGTACAGAGCAATTAAGCGGAGGATATGGCGAGGCACCCGAGGTCCTGTCATGGATGTGTACATTTCTATGTATACAACTAACTTGCATCAACATCGCCCTCAGGATACATCAATGTCTATGTAAACACCTGGCTGACCTAACTTATGCAAACATCACTCTGAGGATAAATCATTGCATCCGTGATAATGATATACCAGAAAGGGTGCCCGGCTCCACCTTTCGCGAACGAACAGAATCGAAGCTGACCTGCAATATAGGGGCCTTAAGACATGGAATAGGGTTTTGGGAGCTGTTCACACTAGTTACCTTACGAAAAAAGACGGAGTTCTTGGGTTGTAGTTCTGTCAAGAGCCGTGCGGAATGCCATTTGCAATTAGTCAGGCACTGACAAGGCCTCATGAATTAAGGGTGTGGGCCTTATCTCTCGGAGGATTAATCGGGGAACCCGTGCGAGAAACACAGACGAGCAGATTTACACAGCACAGATAGACGGTTACATCCATCAGTCCTTCTTTCTTTGTTTCTGCCGGGCGTAGACCCGCAGGCACTCGGCCCTCGGGCCGCCCGACCACCTGTTTGTTTACATCAGTCTTTCCGTCGCTCTCTCTTTCTCTCTCTTGCTTCTGTCTTTTTTGCGAGTGAATGCCTCCTTCGACACCTGTGCAAAGCACATCCAGCCTAGTGCACTTTCCTTAGTGTGGGCTGGTGGTGGCCGAAAAGAGCTGTGCGGATCTGTGAAGCCCGAACTGCGAGCAGAGTAAAAATGCCGCTTCTGTGTCCCGAAACGCCGATATTCCTAAGAAGCCCTAAGGCTCACTCATCGAAAGCCCGTACCTTCACACCATACTCTCTCTCTCCCTCTCTATCGGGCATGGGAAGCATCCAAGGCTTCCCGGACCGAAGGCCCAACCATGTTTGTGAGAGAAAGCCAGAGAGCAAGAGATAGAGGGGGAGAGAGAGAGAGAGGCTACATATATGCATATGTATATATATATATATGTAGAGAGAGGAGAGAGCGAGAGAGAGAGAGAGAGGGAGAGAGGGAGAGAGGGAGAGAGGGAGAGAGAGAGAGAGACAGAGAGAGAGACAGAGAGAGAGAGAGGGGGGGAGAGGCTACGAAGCGATAAACCCGAACAGCCCGGCAGGGCGACCTCTACTTCGACCGACGGGTACAGCAGGTGGAACTGCCAAAGGGCCAGGAGGCAAGACCTAAGATTAGGCATCGAGGCAGCCAGGGAAGCAGAACTTGCGGCACAACCCTAGCAACGAATGCTGCCATGACATAAATGGTTGAACCGACAACTCCATGATAGATTCGTAAGTGGCTCAAGGTCTGCACGCCCTACACCCACACGGAGATTTTAGCACCGCAAGACACCGCAGCCCGTTCCACAAAATGCTTGGTTTTTCTTTCTCCGGCAACCACCCGGTGTGACCAAGAGCCCAGCATGCAGGACGGGCCAGTGGAGTGCAAACGTAACCTCGGAATGCAGGGCTAGGGGGTTTGAGCATTGAAGGGTTTCCCGAAATTCAATCATAAGGATCTTCGTCAAGCGCATATGCTTGAGATACGTGTGAATGTCATGTCGTGGCATTGGCTGGTCGTCTTACTCAATCCGTTAAAACCGGGTCACACACGAGCCATCTAACATGCATGAGCTTTTGCCCGCACCGCGCGAGACACTTTTCAAGCTCTGCAGGTTCTGCGCTGATTTTCGAGTATGGTTGATCACAGCTAGGACGTAGTTGCCCAATGATGCAGTGTAAAAGCAGCAAAACAGGCTGATTGTTGACGAAAATTAGGATGCAGATGGGGTTGGTTGTGCTGACAGCTGACAGTGGCTACAGCACGAGCGGCGATGACAGCACTGCTGTGATTTTGCAGCTGGTGACTAGGAGGATGAGAACAGTGATGATAATGGCACGGGTGATGTGTCGAAACCGTATTATCTCGCGCATCAACAACCTCCCAGCAACCTTCCAACCCATCGAGCTCCAAACTCAACTAAACCCTGCAAACCTGCCAATGCTTCGAAGATCCTTCCAGAGCTTCTTGCAACCTTGGCGCAGCCCACGCAGACCCTGAGCTGCCACAGCCTCCTGGGCGGGTTTCGAGTTCAGGGACTCTATGTGGGTAGTTGTCAAAATTATGGTCATTTTTGGGGTACCCTAAATATTAGGTGCCGTATTATATTAAGGACCCAAAAAGGGACCATAATGTTGACAACCACCCATGTAGGTCCGGATCTTCAAAAGACACCGCCCGACCAAGAGCCCCAAGCCCGCCTCGACAAAGCCGCAGAGCTCGGAGAGGAGAAGGTACTCGCCTTGGAGCTTCGTCCCCTTTGAGGCCTTCAAGTAGGGCTAGGGCTTAGGGATTAGGGGTTTAGGGTTTGCACCTCTGGGCCGTGGATACGACAAATGCCAAAAACAGTAGGGCCCCATCAGAAAGAGCGAGGCCGTTGTCTAACTGGAAGCTGAGGGGCTTTGCTGGGCAGGTCACTTTGTCCGCATGACTGCTGAATGGCTTACAATCGGGTCCTTGGGGGTAAATAATTTACTACATAAAGACTACTTATGATAAGAAATATGGACCATAGACTCTACGCCAATACTATTCCTAAGTTTCCAGGCTGCCTTATCTGATATGACTCCCCTTCCAGATAACCCGGGACCATAGAGGTCGCAGGTCATTTGAGACCGCAGCATACTTGGCTAGAGGGTTGCTAGAAAGCTGGGTTACGATACAGGATAATGCAGTACTATAAAGGTTACTATGTTCGGGGGTATTCCAAAGGTTACTAAAGAAGCACTACATATGAGGGTCACTACAACAAGGCGTATTATAAGGTCGTTAGTTAGTCTAAATAAAGGGTTGCTATACTCGACTTTAACGTACTGTACTGTACACCACGACATTATACACTACCACGCCATGCCATGCTATGTGCGATGCCGCGCTGTGATATACTACACTAGGTTAGACTAGACCAGGCTTCATACTAAGGGTGGTAAATCGAAGGGCCTCAACGGCTCTCGATCCAGGAGTACTTGGTCGTCTTGTGGCTCGGGCTCTTGCTGTCAAGTCGCTGCACGCATCTCGCTCGACCCGGGGATTGATCGGCAACCTCGGCAGCAAGAGCTACGAGAGGGCACTTGAAGATCAAGGTGAAACTTCCGTGAACTCTGCAAGCTTCCCTCCCTTGGGTCGGAGGAGCATGCAGTTGCGCGGCAGGGCACACTTCCATAGAGGCCTTGGGTCCTTCAGCCAGACTTTTTGCACGAGCGCGGTCACCTTGATTTGGTAGTCGCTGGTGCTGTGACACGACGGTGGGCTCGTCACGCCCTGTACACGCAAAATCAAGGTGCCTGATGGCTCACCAGCCCCACGCAAAGCAAAGCTATTTTGCTACAGTACAGAAGTTGAGGATTACGGCCAGTCCTGTGCGATCCACACTCTTAGCTTGTTCAGGCCACTGCTTGGTAAGCATTAAAGCCAGGAACTGGGGCCGGCAAGGCTAGGGCTAGGGCAGGGGCACGACGTAGGCACTCTTGAAGTGCTTTTTGGAGAGATCCGTGGGAGTCTCAGAGCCACTCCAGGAAAGGCTCAAGGTTGAGCTCAAACGCCGAAGTGGGCAAATTGATGTCGAAGCCCTTACCTGGGCAACAGCTTCGACTACTTCCGGGTGACAACCGGTTTACGCTCTCGCAACTCGGACATGCCAGCCGAGGTCTCTGCGTTCGGGTCAGTTAACATCTACGGTTGAGCAGCTTCCTTGACAACCGGTTTAGGGTTTCGGCGCTCACACTCGGACAATCCAGGCGAGGCAGTTGGGTTGGAGTCTGACGAATGTGAAACCAATCTAGATTTATAAGTCCTGACAGTGCAAAGCAACAAGTCATTCTTCAAACACATAAAGTAACTGTGTCTCTGCTGACTTCTTCCCACCCAGGATCCTACTTTAAGTAAGCAGGGTGTAACCAGTAGGATCCTGGGGAGCTTACTGCTGCAGGTTACTTCAATGATCGGGTCGGGTTATACCTAAATAGACGTAAGTTAAGGATAGAACCAAAACGGGCTATGCAGGAAGACCGAGAATGGACTGGGTAGTGGGTGATCCATCATGCCATCGTCAAGATGGAAACGACGGACTATGTGGGACTGCCTAATACATGCACATGCTCACGCCAGCTCATCTGAGATTACGATTGCTTGAAGATAGGCGGGCTATGGGAGATATACAATTTACGCGGGAGATATACAATTTAGGGTTTAGGGTTTCAACTATCTTCACAACCTGTCTGTCCAAGCCACTGCTCAGGACCTCCGGATGCAATTCGCCGATGATTCCAATGTTGACGCCCTCGCACACCACGTGCGCCTGCATGCCCGCGAAGAAGGCGGGATCCTCACCTCGGTCGCTCATGGACGTTTATGAATATACACTATCGTATATGGGACTTTATATTCATGGTATACTATGGCATATATTGTGTTATGTTTTTGTATATATGGCATGAGGCTCTTCATGGGGTCTTTGGGTGTTTATATCCGGGTCCCTGTAAGCTTACGGAGTGAATGAGTGCAGACCAAACGTCCCATGACGGTTACAGGGTGGCATAAATGCGGCCAGTAGACTTAACTAATAGCGGTGGCGGTGGCCACCGCCCACGGTGGCGGTGGCGGTGGCGGTGGCGGTGGCGGGGGTGCGCGGTGGGTGGTGGCGGTGGCGGTGGCCATTGCGGTGGCGGGGCGCTGCGACGATGATTATGGACTGTTGACACGAATGTTGATGCTTTGTTGTTGCTAGGAATAAGCTCCTCATTCTCTGTCCTGTTGTAGTTTTGTCGTTGTCGCCTTAGTTCTCGCAATGTTTGTTGCTGCCGCTGTTTCTGTTGCTGTGTAAGGAGGAGGAGAGGAGGAGGGGGAGGAGCATTGGCAGTCGTTGTGTGTTGTGTTGATAGCGCGGTTAACAGGTCACCAGTGTGGCCACGAGGGCGGGAGCAACCTCGCTCACACAAAGCTCCTGTCTAGCCACCCTTCCCCTTCTTCGGACCTCCTCCGTACATTCGCGCCTTTCTCTAATGAATTCTGAGCAAGCCGCTGGGTACCAACTTGAAAGTCCTCCTCTTGGAGCCCTCCTTGTGCTCATGCTCCGGCTCGCAGTTCAGTGAGTACATGAGCTGGTCCAGGACTCCATGCCTGAATGCTTTTTCGGGTGGGTGCTTAAAGGAAACCAGGAAGGACCGTGACAGGAAGGAGATTCGGGGACTGCTCCCACCATGCTTCACTCCTTCCCTGCGCTGCAAGCAGCCCCACAGGATCAAAAGGCTCCGAAAACCAAAAAACAGGCACGAGACACAACACCTGCCAATCTACAGTGAAGCTCTAGCACTGCATCAAAAAACAGTCGCTAGGTGGGACCAGGTCTCAAGTGCAATTAGCTTTGGAAGTGGAGGCAGCCACTCCGTGCCGCAGCAGAACAACACCATAGTTTCTGGATACTGGTGCGATGGTTCAACGCTTCTTTGGCTGAGGATTCCCATGGGATGGAGGATTTGTGATTCTCTTCGCGCTCCAGGCCTTAACGTAAGCCACGCTGAGCTGTTGTAAGTATCTCTAGAAATAGAGCTCAAGAGCAGGCAAGCTGCAGCAATGAGAATTGACTTCGCATGTTAGCGTGTACTGCCACCAGCCGTCGGACGTTCTTGCAGCCGACCTCCCTCGTGGGCTCCTGAATCACTACGTCGCCCACCTCGAACCTCAACAGTGCGAAGTCAGTTCAAAGTTCCTGCGAGTGTTTTAGGCACTTAGGGTATACAGGCAGGGCTTTTCCATCGATGTCGGTCTTTTGACTACCTGGTCACGGTAAGACACTCACTGTGCCAGACAGGGCCAAGGATCAGCTTGATGGGAGGCGGTAACTGCTTGCTGTTGGCCAGGGTCTTTAAGATGCCTGGCATCATTGAGGTCCTCTCAACTCACACGAAATCAGACACCTACAGTGGTTTTCGCCCACTGTCAGCCCCAACGAGAATGTTCTAACATCTGACGGTCCTGATGATCTCAAAGTCCTTGGTCTTCGGGTTGGACACCGAGACCGCCGGGGCTGTTGGAATGTACTCGTAAGGCCTGCGTTGTCGTCTGCAAGAGCCATCAAACTGACAAGGCTCTCCCTGCCTGCTTCTCTAGATGATGATAGTATCAGCTCGGGCCTACAAGCAACTACAAGACGACGAATCCCTACGGAGAGCTCTGAAGCTAAACCACACCAATGCCGTGAAGCGGTACCCACTATGCCCACTACGCGTCCAAGCGGCTGCTTGACCGTTCTCCAGAGCTCTTCGGCCTTTGATTCTCGCCTCATGAAGGTGAAGTTCTCCTTCTTGGACAGGAGCGACCAATTCCTTCGAATGAGACTAATTAAACCCTATGCAAACCTATATCGAAGGAGCATGAGCTCTCACCGCTGACAACCATCTCATCTCAAGAGGTCGCAGCGGCTGAATGGGAAAACGACATAGACCCCAAAGCTTTCACGAGACCATCCCTAGTTTCATGCACTCGGTGTATCCGGCCATTGCCAGCTCGCCGCGGGCGAGGTCGGACAAGTTATTGACAGGCTGTCCAGCAGACCTGAAGCACACAGACCCAAGCCGTGAACTCTGGCGCCCAAACTAGAGGTTCAAGAAACACGTAGTGTAACTTTACACAAACCTACGATTACACTTCATGTTTCTGCGGGGCATGTGCTTGGAGTGTTTTGTTGGAGACCCTCCAGACACTGAGACCCGTACACAGCCACCGTTTGGGGCACGGATGTCTCAAGGTTGTTGTACCCATAAGCGATAGCCAGGTCTTCGATGAGGTCGCACTCATGCCTCGATGCGAGTCGGGGCGGGCATGGCAAAGCAGCACAAAGAGAAGGATGAAGACTTTGAAGATATGCTTATGCTAATGTCACATGTTGTGAATTCGGAGAGTTCCTGTAGAGGACACTGTGTGCTAGCTTCACCCAGGACACCGGGGCTTCCAGTTCCTCCAAGTCCTGACGTTACTTGCAATAGTTGCCGCTTCTGGAGGCCCTCGGCAAGTCTGAAGTGAGGCTGGTATATAGAGACATGAATAAGGAGAATACGTGTACAAATTATAGTAAACTTTTGCGTTAGTGTTTTTCAAACACGGAACGCTGGAGAATCGCATTAGTAAGTATCATCCACGATGCATGATGTCACTGCGAGTGATGGGCACTTGAACGTCCAAGATGTCGGCGTCCTTGCTATTGATGTCGCACGGCAGGCTCATTTTTCGCAGGTAATCCCTGACTTGGGCACCACTGAGCTTGTCCAAGCCAAGGGAAGCCTTCATTCGGCTGATCTTGGCCTTCATCGTTCGGGGCTCCAGCGCGGGGTAGAGGCGCTTGTCGCCAGGCTTGATGAAGCTGTTACCGGGATAATCGCTCTCATAAATCACCTCCACGGGTTCAGCGACAAAGGGCTCCTTGCAATATTCTGCGAACATCGCCACCACGGTGTTAAGCACGATGTTGGCCTTCGTAAGGTCCGTGGCCGTGCACTCAATGAAGACGTCCTTGGTCTCCATTTTGATCTTTGAGTGCTCGCCGTTAATGATGGGCGGCAGAGACAGAACCACGCGGTTGCTGTCGTAGATGACCGGATAGACTGGGCTGCCCCGAATGATGGGCAGGTAGGTCTTGAGCTGCTGGTGTGCAGACAAGACCTCCATCATCCTGTTCCCATCCATCTCTTCAGTCTGGTTCAGTGGTGTAAAGTGGATCTGGTTGGGAGGCAAGGCCTCATAAGTGAAAGGAGGCTTGAGGGTTGACAGGTCGTGTGTTCCGATCGCGACAAGAGTCCGCTTCCGGCAAATGTTCTGGTGCAGCTTGTCCTGCAACTCGATAAAGCTATCATATCTGTCCTTGTCAAAGGTCACATTTCGGAGAATGGCACAGACGACGAAGGGTCGAATCTGCGCAGTCTCCTTTTTCACCGTCATAGTCATCTGTGGCAGAGGCTTTGGCATAGACAACTTGTAAAGTGGCGCTGGTATGACTCCCTTGAAAATTTGTAGAGATCTAACCAGGCCCTCAATGCACAGGAGATCGTATCGATTTGCGGGCACATCCACTTTGAAAATGACCCGATCCTCGCAGACGTGGGGGTGACGTGGGGGTTGCTTCCTCACCCAAGTCACCACAGTGAGCACGTGCAACCAAGCGGCACTCATGTCTGCAGCCGCATCTGCGCCTCGCTCTTTCTCGACCTGAGCGCGTAAGGAGTTGTCTCTGGAGACTTCATGCCCAACGGGGCTCTAAGCCACATCGCCCTTGAAGACAACATTTGCCCTAAACCCTCCTACAGTCTCCATTGTAGCTCCTGTTTTGGGTACCCAGCTTCAAGTTGAAGCATCCCAACCATAAACAGTCGCGTAGCCAGAAAAGGAACTACAATGGAGACTCTAGGTAAACCCTAAACTCGCCTACAAGGCACCAGCTCATTTTTGCAACTGGGCTTGGGGACTAGCCAGATCCTTGCATCACAAACCCTAAACCCTCTCTCCAAACCCTTTGTCCTAAACCCTTTTTGCATCCGGTCTGCAGCCACTCTACCTAAACCCTAAAACCGTACTAAAACCCTAAACTTAAGCCTAAACCCTAAACATTAAACCCTAAAAGCCCTTTAAAACTTCGTACGAGGCGCCATCTCCTTCTGAGAGGTGACGTCATCCAGCTCAAGGCCAAACTCGAAGCAAAGCCTTCGAACCACACAAAAAGAGAGAAATGGGAGAAGCACGTAATGTGTAATATGATATAGCGCAATCTCATGGAATGTAATATTGAACTGTTATGTAGCATGCAGTAATTTACCTTTCTATCGAACTGTCGCGGGCAACTGCCACAAAAGCACATGCACATTGTGATGCAGCTGGAGCTCTCGTCAAAACTCTCCTCCGTCACGTCGTTCCCCAAGGCTTTCTGCAAGCAGTCATAGAAGACGCCTCGGAAAACGCAAAAAGAGGCCCTTCCTTGAGCTTAGGGCCAGCTTCCGGAGTGCCCGAGGAGGGCACTGACGGTCGGCATCGCTAAGAGGGGCCCGCCGGAGGAGTCGCAGGGAGCTTTGAGCCGAAAAGCGACATGAAGCAGCTCCCGCAAACTTCTCTGAGCCTTCCTTTGCAACAACGCCCTTGCCTTAGAAGCAGCCTCCTCCCCCAAAGAAGTCTCAAAGAAACACCTCCAGAGTTGCAGCCGTGGGGCTGCAGCGCGTGGAGCGGGCTTTGAGCGTGGTGCGGGCCCCTGGCCCCGTTCTCCTCGAGCGGAGTTAAGTTCCGACTTAGAAGGAAAGACAAAACGTTCAGATTCCATGTCCTGGACCAGTGCCCCTTCGAGGTAGTCCTTGGCTCGACTGATTGCAGCTTGCAACGGCAGATTCCCGTCCCCGATGCCCCTCTTGAGGCAAGCTGGCAAGCTGACTCGAAACCGCTTGAAAATCGCAGGACCCTGCAGAACGTATAACTTGCGAACATGGCGGCCGTGCGTTCCGGAGATTGCAGCCGGTATTCGGCGTAGCCTTGGGCGTGGGCAGAGTCATCTGGGCTTGGCTTGCAAGACTTGCTGCTAGTTTCGCTGGCCCTGTGCTTCCCAATTCTTTAGCACTCTCTCTAAACTGCTGCGATGGCTCTGAAGACACGGCGTGTCCTCGTAGGACCCCCAAAAGTCATCTCGCTCGCAGCCTGGAGGGCACAACCCCGAATGGTGGTCGGTTTAGGGTTCCTAAACACACTTTTCTGAGGGTTTCGATGCTCACACTCGCACAAGCCAAGCAAGGCTCCACATAGTCCTCAAGCTGTCCAGCTAGCACAAATCACGATGTGGGGTTTGAGGATTTTTGAGCCCTAAACCCCCAAACCTTTGCTGGAAAACCGTGTGTCGGCACAGGTTGAGGAGGCCTGCATGTGCAGCGGCGAGCAGCACTCCGCCGTGTAGAACAATTCTGCTACTACATCCACCCAAGCTTGTGAATTATCGTTGCCTCTGAGCCTCAACACAAAACCAGACAACTCAACCTTGAACACCCCAAGCGAGGGTTCGACTCTCACAGCTTAAGGCTTAACTCGGTTTCAGTTTCTAGCTGAATCCCCAAGCCTAATTACTGCAAAGGAAGGGGTCTGCGCACCAAACAAATGGCCGAAACTCGGAATCCTGTGCTAATAAGAACAAAACCCGAACACCTTATCCCGACACCGCACAGCTCCAAATGCCGGCCATAATCATAATCACTTTACCCGGAGGCCGCAAAGTAAACCTCTTAACTAACACAGCAGTCTTTAGGCGATGCTGTCCTCGCGCGGATCCTCCTCGCGGTGCTCTCGAATCATCTGAGCGGCCCGGTCAACAAAGCCGGCGTCGGCCTCCAAGAAGCCCGGTCTCACAAGCTAGAAGCTCTCAAGTTCATGCCTGGCTTTCTTGCAGTTCCATCGCAGCTCGGGGCTTATGGAGGTGATGGCACATGCAGGCATTTGACTGTGCTTCGCCGAGTTCGGGACGGAATAAAGCTTCAAACCGAGCTCGGATGAACTCTGCGCAAGGAATATCAACACAGGTCCTCATCGAAGTTCCGAAGATTTAATCATGCCCCCCAGCACAACCAAAGCAACAAGGCCTCGATGACCCCCATTCGTTGAAGAAGCTGGCGACCTCCCACAGCTCCCAGATTGTCAAGGCCCAATGACCTCACAAGCGTTGATTTATGACAAGAGGGCTGCTGTTTGCATAGTTTGTCTTCTGCCGGTCTTGCGGAGACGAGTGCCAAGCAAACACCAATGCGACTGATCATGGTACCAGCAACGATGGCAAGCGCTTATCAAATTCCGCTCAATGGCCGATGTGCGTGCAGCATCCACTTGCAATGACGACTTCGATTAAAGTGGTGGTGGTGCTGGTGGTAGTGCTGGTGGTGGTGGTGGTGGTGGCGGCGGCGGTCAGCGCAGCAGCGGCCGAAACAGTTTGGCAGTGGCGGTGGCGCTGGTTGCGGTACCCCGGCTGCACTGGCAGCAGCAGGACAACGAGCAGCTGCAGTGGAAGCAATCGTTGGTCGCAGCTGTGCAAATAGCAGTGTCGGTGTCGAAATAGTACAGTAGTAGCCGCCCTCGTAGGAATTGGAAACGCAGTCGCAGCAGAAGCGGCACCATCAATCAGGCATCCTCAGTACTGCAGTCGCCATGGAGGCGGCGGTAGCAGTGTGTCTCTGAGTGGTCTGCTGGTTGTGGGGGAGCTGGTCTGGTGTGCCGGGATAGATCGGCGCGCCCTATTCGACAGACCAGGTGGCTGGTCTGGGGCTGGTAGCCGCGAACAAGCGAAACAACTTGGGTGCCTGTTGAGCTCAAGGGTAGGAGCAGGCTGGCCTCAAAGCGGCAGCAACAGCAACAACAGCAAGAGCAACGGCAACAGCACAACGACGACGACAGCGCTGCAGGAACAGGCACGGAAGTGCTGCTAGGGGATTGTCTTGCTCCTTTTACCCACGCGCCTGATGTAGTGGAGGAAGGCCTGGCATGGACAGCGAAGATGATGACAGGTTCGTGGCTGAGTTGTGGCCAGATGCAGGACAAGTCGACGACAGATGAAATGGGCGGCGAAGATGAAACGGTGATCACAACAACACTCGCTCGACGATGAAATTTCGACGACTTTCATGGCGGTGAAGATGAAAGCAATCGTGAAGAAGAACGAGACGCCCGTGCTGGGGATGGTAACCACGAGTCTACGAGTAGCGTGATGGTGGTGATGCTGCTGCACAGTTTCACCGTCCTTCTTCAAAGCAGCTTCAATCAAGACTGTTGGATTACGGTTCTACGGCGAAGCCAGGTGAAATCCAAAAAGCGTGCCGTGGGATCCTGGTCAGGGCCGGGGGCCGGCCACATCTCCCGCGGAAAGTGCAACCAGATCTGCTCAATGTACGTTGTGAGACGGTCCTTGGAGGGGTAAGGAATTGAACAAGGGATACTGTAAGGTCTGCGAGAGCTACTATAACAAGGGTTCTGTCCTGGCTTTATCCTGAGGGGTTTGAAGCCTGGAAGGCTTGTCATCTTGATTTGCTGGCGGATCGTCAGGGTTTCGACGAAGTACAGCCAACGACTGGAGAGTCACCAAAGCTGCCGAATCTCAGAACAAAGTTGGTGGGTGGAAAATTCCGTGGAGTCTAGTATGAATGATTTACCCTTTTGGATCCCAGGCGCTTGTTATCAGCTGAAATCCTAACTTCACTTCCTAAAGCTTAACCCCACTAGCCATTTCTTCTGAATCTGGATCTCTCGTTGGCAGAGAAAAGCAGCCGACAGATGATAAATCCAAACCGAGAAACTGCAATCTCCCCCTGGCAAGACAGCGGGAAGTCCGCCAGCCAGCACAGCGCCTGCAACGGCAACAGCTGGGGAGCTGCAATGGGCAGTTGCTCAAAAGGTGGATTCCGCTTTTGGGTTAGGATCTCCCTTTGCGGCAGTGTACCCTAGACCGGACTTTAAGAACAACCTCCACATTGCCACATTTTAGTTTGGCTCCCTGTACCGCAAAGCTCAGTTCTCCCCAAGCAAGAAATCGTTCTTTACCCCGGCCCCTACTTTAGGGGTCTTGGGGCTGAACGAGCCTCAAGGCATGTTGGGGCGGACTTGCACATGAGTTATATATATATATAACACATGTAATGTATAGAATAGAATAGAACTGGAAAAGAAAGAATAGAGAAGAATAGAATAGAGAAGAGTAGAATAGAATAGAACAGAATTGAATAGAGAAGAGTAGATTAGAAAGAATAGACAAGAATAGAATAGAATTTAACAGGAATAAAATAAATAGAATAGAACAGAATGGAATGGAATAGAGTAGAGTAAAGTAGAATAGAATGGAGCAGCATTAGAATTTTTTTTAGAATACAATAGAATTAGAATTTGGATTAGAATAGAAAAGAATCGAATATGATATGATATAATAGAAAAGAACAGAATAGAATCCAATACAATATGATATAATATAGTATAATATAGTATGGCATAGTATAGAAAATATTATATAATAGTATAGTATATGATAGTGTAATCTAGTGTAATGTTGTAATATGATATAATATCATAGAACATAACAACATATTGTAACAAAGTTGAAATACAAGAATATAGTGCAATATACTATGAAGATTTTTTAAATGTAATATAGTATAATGTAAAATAATAAAATATAATCAATATAGGATAACACAATTCAAAATGAACATAAACGTAATGTAACATAAAATAACATAACATATACATTTATCATAAAGTTGATGACCTATAGTAATATGATATAATATACTGTAGCATGGTAAACAAAGAGCAATGGTCTGGACTTCGCAGGCAAATCCGGCCTGCAGGTCGTACGAGGCGACCTTCAGGCAGGGCCCATTGAACGAGCCAAGCAAGTCGATGAACCCTCATGGTGTCTTGATGCTCTAACCCATTGTGCTAGTACTGTGCTGTACAGGCCTGTTCGGCCCCATGGTCGCCCGTAGCTTCCAGCAGCCGCATGCTGACCGCTGAGCAAGCTGCAAGCCTCCAGGCCGTGTTTCCCAGGTGCTGGGCAGAGAGCTCGCTGCACCTGCAACGTGGTCTTCGTTGCTACCGGGCAGCTAGCGGTATACTTTCCAAGACTCTCAGACTGGCAATTTGGGCTGCTAAAAACCTGCTCACAACCATCCAGGCCTTGCCACCGCCGATGCGATGCTCGCATGCATCAAGGGAGAGCCGAATGATTCTGACGTGCCCCGTGTTTGCACAGTGTTGGCCAAGTTCTGCGGCGTGAACTCTGCCATGCGATCTTGGCTGAAAGATCGAGGAAAGGACACCAACTGGAACACGGCTATCTCAGGGCTTCACAGAGTTTTCCGACTACTGCCTAAGCTTCTAGGAGCACGAACAAGCCTGGACACAAAACCAAAGTGTACGCTCTTCAGGTTCCATGCATAGCTTACAATATGTTCATATGGTCGCGCATATAAATCATATCCCTGTCGAGGCTCGGATGGCCTCTCTTGCAGTCGCTTCCAGCATGCTGTAGTGGACGGCACCGGGTTTGCCGGGCTTTCAGGCGCTGTTGCTCAGGTCCTGCGGCCCGCGCTCCGCAATCTTCTCGGCCATCTAAACCTGGGTATAGCGACCGTAGAGTTACAGGGTGACAGATTGTGACAAGTCAAGGGTTTAAGGTTCAGGAGGTGTTGACGGTGCTAATTGGTTTTTGTGGGTGACTACCGGGCCTCGATAGCTAGAGGCACCTACGCTGCAAGCAGCATGTCTTGCATCCACAAGAAACTGACCCTGAACATCCTAAACCCGCGTTTGATTGCTGAGGGTTGCTAGGGCCGCAGCTCGATCTTCAAACCGATGTGTATTGTGTAGCGGCAGCGCCGAGAGACTAATTCTTTGTAGGCTCCGTATTGCTCGGCTTTGCGTCGAACTCGAAAGGCCAAGCACGACAAAAGCAACGCTGACACTACTCATCACCTACTTATCATTACTTGCAGCCGCGGCAGCCGCTGTCAGCTGCATGAGCTTCCTTGACCTGGGAGTTGTTGAAACTACTGGACCCTAATATAGTACCCTAAATAGTTGGATCCTTATCATAAGGACCCCAAAATGAGGCACCCCAAATTTCTCGGAAACCTCCACCTGGATGTTGGAGCTCCCAGCTCCCGCGACATGCTGGACGGGCTCTGTGGGCACCACTGGGACAGCTTCCGGCTGGCTTGCTCCAGGATTGGGTCGAGCGCATGGGAAGGGATATCGGAGAGCCGCCCGTAGCCTCACCTGGGTTCTTCTTAAGACAGTTGCCACAATGAGGCTACCATAGATCGCTACTATGTTACTATGGTAACTTAAATTAAAGCCCTTAACAAGAGCCCAGTCACAAGGTGTTCGTAAGTGCCTGGGCATCAAACTCTGGGAGCTTCTCTCGGAAATCGTAGCCGATCGAGTTCATCAGCTGCCCACCCAGCAGGTGAAAAATGCTGAAAGCCCATACGAAGTTGGAGAAGTTCTGTGGCTGAGGCAACTGGAACCTTTTCTGAGCCTCATGGCAAGCTGATATCATCAGTGCTTCCTCCAAAACGACCAGCTTGGCAGGCTTTCGGGCTGTGTTGCAAAGTCCCTGTGGAGTGTACTCCGGCAGCAGTGGCCGAGCAAATCTGGGATGAGCCTCCATCCAGCTGGCCTCCACAAAAGACAGCCATGCAAAGCCCCAAACCATGTTTGCCAACTGCTGGCCGCTAGGCTCAGGGAGCTTGCTCATCGACTCCCTTGCCAGCACAGTCAACGCCGACCCCGGCGCATCTCGCAAGGTGCCAAGCCCCCACGCCAGGTTGGCCGAGTTCAGTGGCGAGCATTCCGAGCTCCGGTCCAGGACGGCAGATGCAGCGGCGTCCGAAACCGGGCTTCCACGGAGCTCCGGCCGTCCGAGTGCCCGGGCCAAGTTCGAGGGGCTCTGGGCCCCGAGCTCGGTGGCCGCAGCGCAGCCTCTCCGCGCGAGCGCCTGCATCAGGGAGATGCTCAAGGTGGATGCTGTGGAAGGATCTCAGGCACTGATTGCTGGGAACTGTGGGTCGAGCTCATGGACGATGCTCAAAACACGCTCGCTGGCGATGTCAAACAATGGCAGGTCTCGCAGCTCGCATGTAGCGAAGGACCACGCCACCATTGCCAGGCCTTGCGGATCAAAGTGTGTTGCCATTCGAATTGCTTGATCGGCCAGGCCTTCCAAGGCTGCCAGATTGAGAAACACCGAGCTGGTAGGCGTCCGAGTCCTGTTCGAAGTTTCCTGCGGCCCGAAGAAGTGTTGAGCAGATTGGACCTGGTGTGCCGCGGCTTCGATGGTCAACTGGCCGCTGAAACTCAATCGCCCGAGGGCCCACAATGTGTTGCTCAGCTGTTGCGCGTCGGGCTCGGTCACGATAAGACGCGCCCGGGCACCTGAGACTTGAGTGCAAACACCAGATGCAACACAGATAGGCGTGATCCTAATAATGCCCCCGCTGAAACTACCGGCTTGGAAAGATGGAGATGTGATGATGATGGTGATGGTGATGATGATACAAGCTACGATGATGACGATGCTGGTAATGTTGCTTGTGAGGCCAAAGAGGAGAGGAGGAGGAGGAGGAGAGGGCACTATGGATGGGAAATGAAATCGACGATCACGACGACGGGGGAAAGGTAGATGAAAGTTACGATGGCGATGATACGACCAACATGTTGGTGGTGATGAAGGAGATGATGATAACAATGCTGGTGGTGGGGGTCGCCTTGCCGCTGTGCTGAAGCTTGTGGTTGGAGCACTGCTCCTGTGTCTGTTGCTCGCGTTCTTCTGGTGGCAAAGGTGGTTTTATTGTTATTCAAGTTATTAACTTTGTTGTTGCTGCTGCCGCGGCTCTTCGCTGCCACTGATGCACGGGACTTTGCGGCTATCTCCGTGGTTGCTGTGATTGCTGCTGCTGCTCGTGAAGGGTTGGTCAAGTTGTGGCTTTTTACTTTACAGATGTCCGGCCGAGGAGCCCGTTGCAGGCATCAGGTTCAGGCCATGCAGCAAAAGCTTGGTGAAAGCTTGAAACGCGCTTGCCAGGTGCTGCGCATAGAACTCCTGAGACATGCTTGAGAAAGGTTTGGCGAGTACCATTGCGGCGGGTTGGTCTTTGATGACTAAGATCAAGTGTCTGGATACATTTGAGTTGTCGATTGCGCTCAGTCGACTTCACGGGAAGCAGAAATTAGGCCCTGAGGCCGAGGCGATCTTCAGTGTCGCACATCAAACAAAGCAACAACAGTTTCTTAAGAATAGCAGACGGTGCTCTATAGAAGAGCAACAAGGACAAGTGCAGGGTTTGCAATGTGCACACAACACAACACAGCCAGACCTGACAAAAACCCTCGTAAGCCGTAGCCCGGCATCATCCACCAAGGTCGTTGCCTACAGGGCTGTGGCAGACATCATGGCAACGCTCTTCGAGCGAAGCGATGCCCAGGACCGCGCCTGGAAGATTTGGACGGTCGGTTGGGGAGTAAGGTTGCTTGCGCGCGCAGCGCGATGGCTGCTATGGCCTCTTTGGAGTTAACTTGATCTATACTAACTGTTCGGTCTCAGGTGTCTGACCACGGCGTGTTTGCACACATCATTATCTACGTGCTTGTGCAGCAAAATGTCGAAAGGCCACGGCAACACGTCTGACCGTCCAACAGTGAACCATTCCCTGCCAATCCCAGCATGATCATCAAGGCTCTCGGTGCAGGCAAGGCACCATGTTTGCCAAAGTTGCCTTGCTTACTCTCGGCACAAGTCATCACGCAGGTGTAGTCATCCCGAGCTTAGCTTCGCTTCCCTTTTCACGTGCTCAGTCCTGTTCCGTGCTACTGTATTGCTCTTAAGTACGTTGCTGCTTCCTAGGGCCTGAAACCTGGCAAGCCGCCACGAGTATTGTCGTAAGGGTCCCAGAAGTGCTTGCGAAGCTCGTGCTTCAAATTTCCCGCTCTATCTGTCCGATGTCAGTCTTCGGACATGCACATGTCTATCGGTCTCGCTCTGTCTCTCGCGTACTGGTATAGCAATGCGGCCTAAGCTGCTGCATCAGACTCGCTCGCAGCGAGGAATGAGCAGCCAAGCATATCCATAAGCGATAACTTTGCGTGCTGGGCTTTTCCTGCCGTCCATGCAATGAGGGCAGGGTCATGCGCTCTGAACTCATAGGCCGCAAGCGAGACCCTTTCGCCAGCCACATCGAAATGCGGCTCATCGAGATGCAGCAACTTGGCTCACGCCCATACAGTAGTGGCCAGATCTTTCGGCTCAAGTTCATAGACAAACCGGTCGGCTTCAGAGACAAAAGCGGCAACCACTGGTTCGCCGTCGCACATCAGCCTGGCGAGTGCCCAAGCCGTGCCCGCCAAAACCCTCGGCAGGCCGCCCCCGCGACCCGGATCGCGGTCTTCCCTGATGGCCTAGAGAATCTCTGCGACAAGGTACCCGAAATCACCTGGGATCCCGACCTCTCCGGCACTCTTTGCTACTTTCCTGGCGACTGTGCCGGCACACCTGACGTCCAATTCATCTTCCAAGAATTGCCAGACAGCCATCACCTCGTGCGCCGGTCGATCTGCTACCGTCTGCGAAAACTGCCGCACCGTCTAAGCACGCAGTGTTCGGCCACTGCGGCCGCGCAGGGAGCGTGTGGTCCTTGTGCTGCTTCCTTCCGGTTGCGGGTCATCTGAGGTCGGCTCATTCCGCTCTGGTTGCTGAGAGCCCATGGCCTACAGCACACATCCTCAGACCCTGAGAGGCTTCACATGGCTCGAGCAAAGCAGCACCTGAAGCACGGGCATGGGCAACAGCAACAGTCCAGTGCTGGGAAAGCCGAAACCTCAGAGCAAACAACTGTAAAGCCTGCTACCTACCACCAACCCCATTTCTGTAGCGCCCTACTCGCACACCTGCGCGGAGGAAACCTAGCTTTGTCAGCTTAGTCGGAACAGTGGCGCCTTGAATACGCGACAATTGCAAGGAATGACGCATCTGCGGGCCTCTTATTTTTAGGACATCCAGTCTAGATGTAAATGCATGCTGCATGGGCACCAGTAAAAAATCATTTCGATATGAGAAATTGTGCGCAAGCATCTCCTGTTAACACATTTTCGTCTTGTCGGTGAAAAATTCTCGGTTCGAAGCTTTGGTTCTAAACCTCAACATATGAATCAGTTCTCAAGAACAAAACCTCCTACATTAGAACGCGTCTCGCGTCGTGTACCATATTAAAAGGACACATGCCCCTATTAATCCCCGAGGCTCGACAATCACAGTGAAAGCCAGCTGTATTTAACCGTTTGACAAATTTAAAGACCCCGAAGAACCGGAGAGCCCGCCCTAAGCCAGAGCCGTATAATCACAAATAATCACGGAAAGGGAGTGCAAGTGATTGCCTGGCCCGTCGCGTGGCGATATTACCAATATTTACAACTCAAGCAAGCTCCAGCAAAAATGAAATCGCCTAGCCAGGCCCTAGCCAAGAGCTTATCATGTTCTTGGCGAAACATCAGCCGCAAGTCGGTCCCCTTTTGCTGAGGGAAGCTCGGGTGCGGGTTTCCGGCAGGAGCGGAAGGCACCCCTGCTCTGGGGGGGGGGAATGGGGGAAACAGAGAAGTCGATCAAATCAGGTCGATTGTGGGTCAAACTCTCAGAGCCTGGGCCTTGAGCCCAGGGTTTGCAAACGCTCACGTGCTGGTGCCACCTGGCACAAAACTCAATGGCAGATGATTCTTCCTTCACCAGAGAAAGAAGCTCATAATGTAGAGGCCTTAATACTTAGAATAGGGTTTTGGAGCCCATTATACTATAGTTCTATTAAGGAACGCTCAGGAATAATACTGGTAAATTCTTTAAGCCCCTACACTAGGCGACCCCTCTCCCATTGAAGCCTGTAAGTTGCTCTCACGCCGTACCCCTTCTTGGCATTGGCATCAGAACCAGGCATCCGGGTCTGAAGAAGGCAGCGATGCCGCTTTGGACATCACTTCTCTCGTCGGAAAGACCGGCCCCAACTCAGGCCAGAAGCTTGCCTTAGTGCTGAGTTCAAGAGGCCCCCAAAAGAGTAAACTTGCGGCCGAACATCCATTCAGCTGCCACTAAGTTGCTTCAAAGTGAACTCCAAAGTCTCTCCCTGGATCCGCCTGAGCTTTCAAAAGTCTGCAGAGGCCAGGGTAAGGGAGGGTGAAAAAAAGGGGCCTTAAGAATTAGAAAAGGGTTTGGGGTTTAGGGGCTCGCTGTACTATAATTATGACAAGGAACCCCCAAAATAGTATAGGTAATTATTAAGGCCCCTATATTGCGCATTTCTTCCGTTGCCTTGCCTCTCTTCAACGAAAGCACCCATCTTGCCAGTTCTGCTCGTTCGAAGTACACATGCTCCGTCCGATTCGGCGACCCACTCCTTTCATGAAGGGCACGCCAGCCAGCATCAGCACAAGACGGTCCTGCCGAGTGCCCAGCTAGTGCGGCCATGCCTCCGTTCGACTCGCCCACACATTTCCTCTTCCATCCGTCTGCTGGTACTCCCGATCCAAGAACATTTCCTACAAAACAGTCAAAGTCGGGAGGTTGGAAGACAGAAGGCATGGCTGTTGAATGGCTTCCTCCTTCAATACTCCGACCATTGCGTGGTTGAGAAACAGGATGTGGTCATCAGATCGGCAAAATTCCCAGCCTCAGGAGCTGGCCAAGCGAAAGTAAACGTGTAATTATTTACACCGGCATCATGACTGTCAGCTAGCCAGACGCTCTTTCCAAGACCACCGTCCAAGTGGTGCCGTCCGCGGTCCGGTCGCTATGGAGGTCATGCCAAAAACCCACAGCAGTTTCGGCTAGCTTTGCCAGATTAAAGGCTCCAGGCCAGCATTAGAAATGTGACTATAAAGAAAATCAACGCATGTTGATACAAACATCAAATTGCAGCTGTTACTTCTGAGGCCACTGTAGCTGTCGATGAAGGAACAAGTACGACCATCACCGACCTATTCTTTGTCTGTTGTTATTTGTGCTCCCCGTCGGAGGTGGAAGTGGAGGAGGTGACGAAGGGAGTGGAGGAGGTGAGGGTATGATTAGGAAACGAGCCCGACCCAACAAATCAGGTTTCCTCTACTGTATCCCACAACTTGGGCATCTTTGGGCACATAGCCCACACGGGAACAACGGTGCTGAGCACCAACAACAAAAAAACAGCAAAAACCGAATTCGCGCGACGACACAAAAGAACACCGCGTTCAGCGCCCCACAGAGAGGTTGAAGCCGAGCTGTGGCCCAACGGTGACAAATTACCGGCGTGAGTTGACTTTGAACCGCGAGGATATCACCGCGCTGGCTAAACCGTAGCCACGAAAAAGGTTGACACCCGATCCGGGCATGCATATCTCCTATGAGGTTAGTAAAACCCTCATAGCAATGCTATCCCAAGCTGACTGGATAGGTGCGCAGTGGAACAATCAGTTCAAAGTTACCGCCCAAGCGGGATACGTTGCTCCAACTATACTAGAACGGTGATACATGGCACGACGAGCAAATTGTTGAAACTCATATGAAGACCTCATGGCCTAATATACGATAGTATATGAGCCGAAGTTGCGACAATGACTCTAAAGGATCATACTAGCAATTTTCCAGATCTATTAGAATTGACACCCATATATTACATGCTCTCTGACATCTTGGGCCATCGGCGGGGCCACTTGGCCTTCGTGGCAATCATCCGCTCCATCATGCCAACACCTGAAATTGCAAGGCTTGTCAAAGAGAGCAAGGTGTGGTTCTAGTTGTTGCTGTTGCGGCATTGTTACTACGGTTGATGTTGCATCCGGCTGTTGCTGTTGCCACGGCCGTGATGCTCCAAGACTGACGAGTCCTGTGAGGTCTTCCTTTCTGTCAGTACATGACCAACTCAACCGGAGCTGATCCTTTCACACATTCTACGAACAGCTCATGGCTAAGTTGTAGGACCCGGGTTTCACTCAACCAGGAAAGTCCAAGGACCCTTAACTGACCCGCCCTTTCAAGAAGGTGTTTGATCTATCTGTATATTCTCGTCATTAAGGGACCTCTAGCCATATGGATGTTGACACCTGTCGGTCGCAAACTGTCAGGGGAATGCAGGCTGCAGAAAGTATATAGTGCCTTGCCACGACAGCGGGCTTCATTCAAGCGGCCATTGCCCTTGAGGAAGTCCTCCAAGCCCCACGTGTCCTGAGATTGCTGCATTCCCTCGTTTCGGAAGCAAGTCCATGTGCCACCTTGCACTCAGCCCTTTTTTGAACCCGGAGCTCTCTCCAATCAGCCGGGAGCCATGCCTTGCACTCAACCCTAAACCCTAAACATCCCTAAACCCTAAAACCCTAAACCCACACCCAGCCTTGCATCTAAAGACCCCCAGGCGGGTTTTAAGCCCTCGGCCTGAGCCCGAAACTTCAAACATCGTCGATACTTGAAAGAACAACGGCCGTCAAGATGACAGACCTAATATAGGTGCCTTAAAAAAATTAGAATAAGCTGTTTTGGGTATATCTTATACCCTAAAACAAAAAACAACAATGACCCCATGGAGATGATAGTAGTAATAGAAATATCGGAAATAATCATGAACCCCATATGTGTACTGGCAATCGTGTACACCGCCATATTACTTCGGAAGTTGACCAAGACTCCACACAAGCCCACGACCCGAGCAACGATTCCAGAGGCAAGGATTCGCCATCCGCCTCCTCCCCTGACTCCGAACTCTCTGAGTCATCTGATTCTTCACAACAGAACGTCGTGGGGAAATACCTCAAGCATGCAGATGAAGTGAAGCATGTATCTCTAGCGGCTTTAGCGTGGCTGTATCAGACTGATACCAGGCACTAAACACTGCTGGCACCGGTGCTCCTTGCAGTCAGCGGTACAAGGAGTCCCACTCGTAAGAATGATTCTCCACTTCCTGAGGGGACCAAAATTGACCTCTTCCTGACTCCACCTTCATCAAAGTCTGACGAGGCTAGGCGCTTCGGCATAAGGATCTGTGCGATTCGGCGATCCCGGATCCTTGCTGCATCCAAGAAAATGAAAATTGAGGCCGCGCTCAGAATGAAACGTCTCTCGCCACCTTGTCGCTCACATCTTCGTCGTGGTCTTCGCGGGATTTGCAACAGCTCGAGCACCATGCCATGGTAACGGATCTGTCTGCCTCTGATACTGGTAAACTCTGGCACTGGAAAATCTGCAGATACTGTGGCATGCTCATGCCTTCCTAGAAGATGCAAAAAATTTTGCACGGCGGTGAGAGGTTGCTGGTCGAGGTGGCAAACCCATTCAAAAGGAACACTGCCACATGATTCCTTGTGCCCGGCTCATGTGAGCTACTGCTGGCTAAGCAAGCGTGGCTGCCATATCCGAGAAAAGCATGCTGACAATGCCCAAACGTGAGTGACACAGTCACAACCAAGAATGACAGGAGTGCTTGCACTGGTTTTGGCTTCTGCTGCTTCTGCGAATGCCCAAGATTTGCGCTTCAGAAGGACCCACTCCTTAGCTGCGACATAGAAGGTCAGGTACCAAGCAGATCCAAGCGTGCACCCAGTTGAAAAAAATTATCTCTAAATTCGTTCCCCGGTTATGTTCCTGCTGCTCTTCCTGCCCTTCTCATTCTTGTCCATCTTGCGGCTAATTTTCTCGAGCACTTTTGGCTTGCTTATTTGGCCTACTCGCCGTCACCGGCCCTCTCTCTATTGGTCTTTTGGGCCCTTGCGCTGCTTGATACTGCAGTGGGGGCCTCGTTGGAAACTTTAACATGCGAAGTCGGGCTTCGGTTGTGTCTCCAGTCTCTCCAAACTTGCAACTTTGCTTGTGCCAGCTGTGGTTCCCACGACGTCCTCTGTTTGGTTCCAGCATCTTCCCTGATTTCTGAATGTGCTTATGCGTTGTCATCTTTTTGCAATGCCGAAAACAAACGACCCCTGTGGCTCGGCACTATCAATGAGTAAGATCTTGCTCGCATCCAAGGCTGCCAGGGCTCTTGCTCTTCGTTTTCACGATTCAACGACCTCGACACCAAACTACACTTCCGTGCCCTAAACCAAGACCACAAACGGTGCTCTCATAGCCAACCTGCGCAGTCTTTGCTGGGCTTCAACTTCTTGGGCGACCTCACAGCTGGTGGTGTGTGTAGTATGTTGCAACTCCATGGTTATTATACGACATATATAATGCCTTGACTTGTCATTATGGCATGATATAGTATCGTATATAGACATTGCATGTGCGGCATGACGGGGTGGCACGCGATATGCAAACGTGCAATCATGCACCACAAGATGTGGAGCGTCGCAGCACCGTCTGTTGACAAACCGAGGGCTCAGCAGTGGCCAAATCACTTCCACGGTCACTGGCCATATAGGCTAAGTGCTCTGAGCAAGCTTGCCTTCAATGTGTGCAAACGCATTCACACGACAGCTTGCAACAAAAACATAGCAAGAAAGCTCACCTTCACATTTGGACTCCGTGCAAGCAAGAGCTGCCACTGCTCCGTGAATTCAACCTCTTTGCGTAGCCAAGCATGCTCCTCGACATGGATTTCGTCACCTGATCTCAACATGCTCGACACTGACGGGCTTTTTCCCGGATGCTCCCGCATGAACCTTTGTAATTCGCGGATGATCTCGATCGAAGCAACCAAGCTTGTTGAATAAACATTTTGAAAAGCGTGACTGCAGGTGGCTCATGGCAGCATGTGGTAAATGGACCTGAACTGGCTTTCGGCGGAAACGGCTTG
Source organism: Symbiodinium sp. clade A Y106 (assembly GCA_003297005.1). Classification (NCBI taxonomy): domain Eukaryota; class Dinophyceae; order Suessiales; family Symbiodiniaceae; genus Symbiodinium; species Symbiodinium sp. clade A. The sequence goes on from BGNK01002608.1 coordinate 70,280, forward strand.
GGTTTCACCTAAATTCTGTCTTTGGATCTGCACCATGTTTGGCCGGGGTTGCCTCGCGACGGTGTTGGTAGGCTATGAATTATGTTACGACATGCAAAACTAACAACAATTGCTTCGGGAACGTTGGGCCGCGCACATGTACCATTTCACACGTTGCATTCTCGCGGAGCTAGCTTTCCCTAAACCCGTGCACTGCGCCGTGGACCAATGGAAACACGCGTGCAACGAAGACCAATCCTCACAACTCTTTCCCAGAGGTTCTGCCAAGCTGAGAATCACACGATGGCGTTGTAAACCTCGCAGCTGTTCACGCACCGCCTCCGCGCAAAGCAACAACATTCGTTTCCATGGTCCTCTTGTCCACACAGCCACAGCGACCGTCCTCCGAATGCCGCTTGGTCCTCAGATGCAAGCTCACCACGTAATTGACGAAAAAAACACTCCTGTTCGCACAATCGCTGGTCGCTGGCCACGCAAAGCCAGTAAGAACGCATCACAACGCAAGCTGTGGTTGTGCACCGCTGTTGCACCCTCGACGATGCTATGCCGCGTTGCACAGCGGTCCATTGACGCCACCTCGGACATCCTCGAAATGCGTCGTCACGGTGCCGCGATCCGCCCCCGACCTTGCCCCGCTTGCTGGACGGCACTCCCGATGCCGCATGCACGGGCCAGGGCCTATGCAGCATATGCAGCATCTGAAGTTGAAAGATCAGGCTTCGCCGATTCCCCGAATGGCCCGGATCAGCCTCAAGTTCCAGAGGCCCTGGGTCTGTGGGATCGCGGGTTGCCAATCCCGAACCGCGTCGTACCCAACGATTCAACAGAAGGCTTGCAATGCAAGCTCCGAGTTTCCAGTGACGACACGCCACGCAGGAGGCAGTCGGCTCGAAACATCTCGAAAGCATAACGCCGCAAGGATGCACACGTCGGCAAAGTACGTCGGCAACGTACGTCGGCAACACATGCAACATCACGGCACCCTGCGAAAAACGCTATAATCGCCACGCACTAGACTGAAGAGCGCACACAGCGCTTCCGCATCGCCAATCTACGTCGAAAAACATTTTTTGTGTTTCGAGTAGGGGCCAGAACCACGTCCCCACGAGCCATGTGTCCATCTTCTCGGCGATTCCCGACCCCGAAAACCCACGCAGAGTGCGTGTGACAGGTACAGTAGCTCGTCCGGGAAGCTGAGCAGCAGTGTCGCCGCAGTTGGACCCAGCAGACTGTTTGGCCCTGAGCCATGCTGCCCCTTATTTGCACCATTGGCAGCAGCCAAAGCGGAGAAGCGTAGAGCCAACAATTGTGCCAGGCGATTAAGATTAATAAAGCATTGAAGCACTGAAGGAGGAAGCTAGTGCCGGGGAGGAAGGAGCGGCATCGACTTGAACAAATGGCCCAGTATGCTGCAAGGCGCACTGCAACTCCAAACCTCCCAAACGCGCAGGAGACACATAGGCCGCACGCAGAGCCGACGGAACGGCAGCGTGCGCACGCTCAGCTCGCGCCCGCGCGAGGAGCCTCAGGAAGGTTGTGGGCTCGGGACCCTAGCGGCCACCAACCTCGATAGCGAACACAACGAGGTGGCAGCGCGGCGAGCGCGCATGCTCGGGGTAGGTGTCGCGACGCTTACGCTTCGTTGCTTGCTGGAGGCTGACTGTCGGCTCCTGGCCGCGGCTCGCCGGAGCGAGTCCGTGAAACGAACAAATGCTACATGCTCAGGCTGGGCATCCGACAGGAGGAGCGTAGTAGCTTGCAATGGCCGTGGGGGCATGGTTGGCATGGTTCGATCCGCAAGAAACTACACGCCAACAAATGTCACTCAGATTGGCAGGCAACGTTGTACAGTATCAACGGGTGAATTTTATTCTTGAACCAACCAAACATACAGGCACCAAGCGGCAAGTATTGGGCGCGTCGGAGCCGCCTACCTCAGTTCGAGGGTTCATGTGGCAGCGGCTGGGGCAATTGAAAGAAGAACAAACAAGTCCAACCAGCATTAATTGTCAACCCAATCATTCCGCGCAGCTTTCCCACAGCTTCTTCAATGACCAACCGGATGGCTAGGACTGTGTACATCCCCCGTGCGCCGCTGACATGGTCAGGCCTCTGGTTCCATGCAGGAGGCGGGTGCCGCCGAGCATCTTCTTTTCATGTTTCGCAGCGAAGCGCCTCCTGCCGCACATGTGCCGACAGCAGGTGTCATCAATGGCTCGGCCGGCTGAGCTTGTTGTGCCAGGGTCAGCCTGCGTCGAAAGGGTCCAACTAAGTTTCAAAGTTAGCTTCTTTTGCGGCACATGCATGTGGCTGATGTTGTCACATGTCCTACTGGGGGCAGGCCTCCTGTCCTTGAGGATGCGTCGCCATGGAAGGTGAAGTTGCGGTTGGCAATTAATTTTGTCCTCCCCAAATGGCGAGCGTTTTGAAGCCTAAGCTTGAGTATGCTTGAGTGTTGTACATGTAATGTGGTGGCTCATTTACCCCGGTGAGCCTCTTTAATGCTTTTTTTCCTTATTCGAGCCCGCTGTGTTTTTTTTTCCCTCCCGCACTGCCGAAGCTGCGAGGCTGCTGAGAGAACACCCTACCTACAGAGAGTCACAAACGTGGAGTGTACACGACAGGCACCTAATTGTGGAATTATACAGGTACCGCAGCAAAGGACAGGTGCTCACTGCGGCCGCTGCTGGCACAAGAAGTCTTAAGGCGCTGCAGCTGGTTCAAAAAGAGTAGACGCAAAATTCTGCGAGTGCACACTGTGCCTGCCGCTGGCACAAGACACAGGAAGTCGTCAGGCGCTCTGTGTTTTTTTTGGCCGGTGGTATTTTGGGTGTGAAACGATTCCCCTTTTTGTTTAATTAAAGCCACTCAAACCCTGAGCCAGCCGCCAAACCCTGGGACCCCGCAATTCCTTAATCAAAGCCACTCAGACCCGGAGCCAGCCCCCAAACCCCGGGATCCCGCAATTCCCTGATTGGGGGCGATTCCAATTATCGTGGATCGATATACTTGCCTTTTTTCGCGCCTTTTACGACAGCGAAAGGAGTCCAAAGTTAGTGGGCGTCTACCGGTCGCTCCGGGGGTCGGCAAGACCTCATCCAGGCACTTTCCAACCCCGTCTTCCCGAACACTTCGTCACAATGGCAACAAGGCCTTGACGAGTGGGAAGGCGAAATTGACACTTACGAACGTGAATACAAGAAAACGATTGATGAAGATCTGTAGCTCGCGATCTTGTCCGAAATCGCTCCCAAGACACTTGCCCCTCAGATTGCCATGCATTCTGCCCACCTTACCACCGTAAAACGCTCCGTGAGTACATTGTGCAATATTTGAAGTCCAAAAACCTCTGGAAGCGTGGTGCCGGCACTGCATCACCAGCAGCTCCATACCCTGGGCCGGCAACCATGGTGGAGATTGGGGTGGTGCAACAGGTCAAAACCCAACGCTGATAAGGGTTGTAAGTGTGATAAGAAGGGCAAGCCTGGCAAGGGCTCTAAGGGTGCAAACAGTAAGGGCGACGGTAAGCGTAAGGATAAGGGCAAGGCTGAGGCCAGCAATGCCAACGCCTCCAAGGAACCTCCGTGTGCAATTGTGGTCCCGAAAAAGGGAAGAACCACACCACTGAAGCAAGCGTGTTACTTCAATGCGCGCGGCTTCCCGAAAGGAGACAGCAAGGGCGAGCGCACATCGACACCAGGTTCAACTAACATCAGCGCGGTTGAAGGGACAGTGTCTGACAACAGCGACCTGCGGCAGCTTGCAGCTGTTCGGCTCATCGGCGCATCCTCAGCGAGTGCCTCGTCCACGTTGTCTGCCAACGTCGGCGGCAAAGGCCCAGCAACCCAGGGCGCCATTTCACAAACGGAACAACCCATGTTGTTTGCAGTGGTTGAGGCCGAGGTTGCCGAAGCTGTCTGTTCCACGATGCATGGTGACGGGAGACAAAAGTACATTCTAGTCGATTCGGGGGCCACTACAAGCTGTGCCAGCACAAAGTTTTTTTTTTATGCCACAGTCGATGCATCAAAAAGCAAGCAGCTGTGGGCCATCAACGGAACGCCATACAGCAGCAGGGCGAGCCTGCAGCTGACACCACCCTCTCAACAACTACTGCCGACGGACGGGGCGTGGAAATTCCTGCTACGTTCCGTTTCGACATGTCTCGACTCTACGGATGTCAGTGACCCGGTCATGACTTTTTGTCGCATCTTAGATGACGCCGATTGTGACATGCACTTCTACCGCTCATCCTCCTCCAAGCCGGCACACATCGAAACACCGGACGGTCACAACATCGTCATGCCCCGGTTTGGATCCCGGTTCTACATGCCGTTTGGGGATCGCACATCCATTGCTTCGCATCCAGCTTTCGCTGCAGCGCAACCTCGAGGATGATGTGTCCGCCGGTCCCGTTGAAGAGGATGGCAGCGTCGATGTTGACTTGGATCGCCAACCTGGGTCACCCAACCACGTCCCCCCCCCCCCCCNCCCCCCCCCCCCCCCCCCCGCATGCGCCTACAAATGACGAGCGAGCGTTGCACAACCTCACCCATGCCGATTTCTTGCCGTGGTGCTGCCATTGCATAGTGGCAAGCAAGGCACCTGCGTCTGGACACCAATCGCAAAGGCAAACACGAAGATGCCGAGGTGCCAGTCTTGCAGTTTGATTATCAATTTTTCGGCCGTGACGGTCAGCTCGTTGAAGAAAGCCGCACAGCCAGTCTTTAAAGTGTTTGGGGTATGCCAAAGTTACCTTACAACACGACCAAGAGTCTTCGTTACGAAGTGTAGCCGAGCAAGTCCAGCGCGAACTCGGGCATCCTCATGTGCACATCCAGGCAGCACCACGCTACAGCCACGCAAGCCAGGGCGGTGCAGAAAACACGAACCGGTTGATGGCTGGAATGCTGCGCACATGGTTGTCCGCATTGAACGCAGACTTCCCCATCCGCAAGAGCCTATAGACATCAACCACCCGGTACTTCCTTGGTTGTGCCATTGGTGTGATTCGTGTAGGCTTGGTACCATGTGAAAGCTGACAAGCTCACACCATTCCGCATTGTGACTGGCCGGGAGTACAAGACCCCGATCATCCAGTTTGGCGAAGTAGTGCTAGCCATGAATTCTAACATTAAGGCCATTAGCACAGCTAAACCACGTTGGTTCAAGGGTGTGTTCGCAGGCCGTCTCGAGCTTGATGATTCCGTAGTTGCGTTGACGGATGCAGGTGCCATCACCGTACAAACCAGTCGACGACTGCCGGAAAACGATCAGCATGATGTCAATCTTCTTGATGCGGCATGTGGTTTGCCATGGACACCTGCAGGATCCTGCAGGCAAACGCGTCAAGGTCCGAGCTGAAACCAGCCACGTGATTGCCGTTCCAGCTCCAGCAGCCGCGCCTCCCGATCAACCCGCAGGGCCATGTCCCCCACAGCAACACGTGGGATCCGAGCCTGTGTTGCCGCGTCCACCTCTCACACCGGGTGTTGATCCCGAGGCAGTTCACCACGACGTGTCTGCCCCAGGAACGCCTTTGTCGGAAGCACGTGGCATGACTGACGCCAAACAGCTCGCATCGTCGCCTGACGATCACTCCCCGACACCACCTTCGCCATTTGCAGAGGAAGTGCATATGCCAGCGTCCATGCAAATTTCTCTTTCTCTCCGCACCTTTTTACAACAGCACCAAAAGTACTTGGTCCGGCCCCTGTGCTTGCCGCAGCTTACGGGTTAGGCGGGGCGGGCTGGCGGGCGGCTGTTGGCGGGTGCCTGCAACCAGCGTGCGTCAGCCAGGAGCTCGTGCAAAGCGAGTGGGTCACCAGCAGCACCGAGCTCCGCGGCACCAGGAAGCTCGAGCAGCGAAGTGGCGAAGGCTCGCTGCGCGGCAACGGAAAGGATGCCACTCCAACGGTACATCCAAGCGGCTTGAGCAGCACGGCGCATGACGTGCAAGGCGGCAGGCGGGGCGGTGCAAAAGCTGGGTATCGCCTTCGTCGTCGAAAAGGATACGCAGATGCTCGTTGGTGGCCCCTGACGGTCCTGCAGCCCGCCGCAAACAAGTCACGAATGCTGGGAGCGGGAAGGGACAAGGGTTGTCGGCTTGGCACGTGGCAATGTCTTGTGGCAGCGGGAGTTCGGGGGCGCCTGGCCGAAAACTCGCCAATGTGCACAAAGGCTGTGGCTCGGGCAGCGCGAGCAGCGAGGTCATCCGGCGGTATGCCCGTGCGGCGGAACCCGATGCGAGCTGCAGTAGCTCCGGCCAAGCGCCGCGCGCGAAGGGTCACAGCGGCGATCGAGCTCAGCAGGTGGGATGAGCGAGTCTCCGCCCGAACGCTGGAGAAGCATGCGAGGTGCCAGACAGAAAAGCTTCCAGCCCCGCAGCTCCTGCGCTGGGGACTCGCGGTCGGCAATTGGCTGCAAGCCAGGGCGGAGGGCCGCACGCAATGTGAGGACGTGCTGATGCAAGGTGTCCTGAAGATCGACGCCGTCGAGGGAAGCCAGGCCCGTCAGCAGCCCGCTTTCGGTTGCATAGACGCGGCGCTGGGCTGCAGTTGTTAGGGCAAGCGCCTGGGATGCGAGCGCAAGGCCGTCGTGGCCGTCTCCCTTCGCAGATGTTGGAGCGGGAATGGAGCCGAGGCGTGCCTGCCTCGCCCTGGCCCGCGTCCGCCACGTCGGCCGCGAGCTGTAGCAGCGGCATGCTGCGAGGGTGTGAATGCGGGCCGCATCATGCAGGTTCGATCACTGTCATGGCGCATCAGCTCTATGAGGACGAAGGCATCGCAACTGCCAATAAGTCGATATAGCACAACGACACAACACCTACCCTGCAAGCATGAACCATGCAAAATCATCGTGCGTCCAAACCGGGCTTCTGGAGGAGCAAGCGACTCTACCGCGTAGAACCTTATGTGCTCCTGCTCGCCGTCTGATGGAGCCCCGTCCACGCTCATTCGGGTTCACGATCAGGGGTCGCGCAAATCCCGCGTCAAACAGACGGAAACAATGCGAATCCCGGAGCTGCTGCGAAAATGCTCGCTTGCCGGACTCCAACACCGTCTGCTCAATGCATCTCAACACCGGCAACACGAGTGTTTGGAATTTGGGCAGGGGTGCCACCTGAATTGGTGACCAATGCGCCTTTCCTGTGCAAGACGTGTCGTCGACATATATGAGCGTAGCACAGCCTTCCGGATCCTCCTAGCTATATTTGTCTACTTTACGATNGACCAATGCGCCTTTCCTGTGCAAGACGTGTCGTCGACATATATGAGCGTAGCACAGCCTTCCGGATCCTCCTAGCTATATTTGTCTACTTTACGATTACGAAGTTTTATTATCTATACGGACTGCGAAACATGCTCTTTAAAAATAGGGAGCACGTGAAAAGTTGTAAATGGAAAAGGTACATGTCGAAACCAGAAATCCAGAAGGTGGTCCACGGCAGCGGTCCAGGACGGCACCAAAGATGTGGAATGCAATTGCAGGCGACAGAAAGCAGAAACAACATCATCAGCACTTGCCACTTACTGGCAGATGGCAGACGCACCAGCGGCAGGATCCTTCGAGTTCGGCAACTATCATCATTTCGACCGTTCGACCGCCGCCGCACTTTTGATCGCATGTATCGAATGGTTCGCCACCGCGCTCACGCGCTCTTGCCATCTCTTGCCGACTTTGACTGAACCACGGGACGATTACAACGGTGAGGGTCGTGTCAGCAACAGTTTATGCGTCCGGGTCAGCGGCGATTAGTCACTTCGCTGAGTTGGGAGTCCCCGGCGCTTTGCGATATGCCAATCGCGATTTGTCGAGCGCGTGGCGGCGGGAAGGCCGATCGCACGTGCCAAGCGGCGCGGTGGCTTTCTGAACGGCGAGAGGGCTTTTGGAGATGCGCAGGCAGCAGGGACAGCCGATGCGGCAGAAAACTGCGCTATGCGCCGGACGCGGTGAGTTCATGCGAAGCATGCACTGTGTATGGTTTGCAAATCCCTGCGTGTGCGGCCCAGTATCCCACTGTGCAAGATATCCGCGGATCGACCTTGCATATCGAACAGGAGAGCTGGGCTGATCCTATTAAACAGACGCAGAAGATCATGTCCTCGCGTCGTCGCACCTGCAGTTAGGTCGACTTGTGCGAAACACGTGCGCGTTGACTGCCCAGCGGCAGCGGAAGATGCGTCCCGCGTCAACAACACGATTGGAGCCGCATGGACGAAGACCCCAATTGTGGGCTTTGCTGCCGTCCGGGCAAAGTATATTAGAGTAGTATGTTGTAGTATATTGAAGTATATTATGATAGCGTATTATAGTATACTCCCTGAAACCCATGCACAGCGGCAGCGTGCATACATTGCTGCACATTTCGGCGTTCTGAGCGTATAAATACCCGCAGGCTTTCCATTCGGTCTGGCATACGGATCGGCGATGCGGCGATGCGGACTGTCGTGTCCCAGAACGTCTGCGACTGATGGTCTGAATGGTGGTCTCATGGCCATTTCGGTCGCTGAGCACCCAGCCAGAAATGCTGCACCCGCGCAATCTGTGCTTCCAGCTCTCCTTGCCGCAAGGCCTCGCGGCCGGTCGCAGGTTGTCACGGATGAAATGGACACGGAAAGCCAAAGCATTACCCGCCCTCCTGGAGAATTTCCGGCGAAGAGCGGTGTTGCTCCTGTTGCTCCTGATTGATCAGGACTCTGCTGCATGGAACCGCACTGTGCGAGCTTAATCGTCCACTGACACTTGCACATCAGCGCTGCCTCAGTGACTGAATTCCGAACTTCCGCGGCAGCTCTTTCGAGCAGGTGCAACTCGCTCCACGCCTTCTCAGTATGCGTCAGCTTGAATTTGTGAATCCGTTCTAGCAGAAGAGCCGCCTCCTCCAGCCTCTGGAGAACATCCGTTTCAGCGTTCGTCTGTGCCACGAAAGCCTGCAGACTTAAACTGAGTTATGATACATAATATGATAATACAATATGCTATAATTATTATAATATACTAAATTATACCATAAAACACTGTAATACACTATAATGTACTATAATATATGATAATATACTATAATATACTACTATATACTATAATATGCTATGAATATAATATACTATAATATACTATCACTATAACAGACGAGAATACACTTTAACTAGCGAAAACCACGATATCCACACTTGGCTCTGGAGCAAGACACACATGCGACCAGGGCCTCCTTCGCGAGCTGCGCCTTGGATGTCTCAGAAGCCACTTCGGCGCGGAGCTCCTTGGAGGTTCTGGGGTTTAGGGTTTAGGGTTTAGGGGTTTAGGGGTTTAGGGCTTTATATAGGGTTCTTTTTTTTAAGCGCCTCTTTTCCAGCCAGGTTTAGGGTTTAGGGCTCTAAACCCTAAACCTGTTCAACTATGGTAGGATTCTACGAACCGCAAAAGTTGAAAGGTTACTCAGCTACTAAGGCTCAGAGGCCACGTGCTCCTCCGCACGTGCCTCTGTTGAGAGTCGTCGCGCCTGCAACGAGTCGCAGGAAAGCCGGAGGAGGAGTTCTTCTGATATGTCGGGCTACTCACTGCCTGGGGTCCTGTATACTCTGGAATAATGTGAGATTTAAGCGACAGGCAACCAGCTATGTATTCTAATCTTCTTGGGAACCCCGGTCCGGTCCTGCATCTTCCATGCCTGCACTTCGAGGCGCGTCCTCAGCGAGACTTCCGGTCCCGAAGGAATTTCCACAGTTATCAACGACGACGAGTCCACAACCTGAAGGACCACTCCGACGTACAGCTTTTCGGGCTTTGTCGTGGTCGTCCACACTGAGGAGCAAGCACCGCCATCAACGTCTCGTCATGCCGCGGCGGGCCATCCTGTGCAGCTTGCAGCCGGATTTAGGGCAGCAAGAGGAGCAGCCATCAGAAGCAAAGCAACCGAGCACCTCTCGTCCTGAATATTTCTGACGCTCGTCGCACCTGCCCGGTTGTCAAGCGAAGCTTTCCACTGAGGGGCCCATTGGACCCGGACTGAAAGGAATTGGAAGGAATTTGGGACTCTGAAGCTCCACGGTCCTACTGCATCCGCATCTCAATTTCGCATTTCTGTTCAGGGTTTTCTCAGGCCGACTCAGGCCTGTAGGGCTTTCCTGGTACTCAAAGAAACACAAGAATCCCCAAACCTCTCCGGGCCAAAACCGCCACCTAGGCTGTCCTTTCTCTCAGAAATTCTCGCCGCAAAGTCGGCAGAGCTCGCACCTTTTCTGGGTGTAAAGGGCAGACCCCAACAGACACTTCGAAGTTTTAGGATGGAAGCCCTCGGCTCATGCTACTTTCTCTTCCAACTTTCCAAATATCTGAGCCTCACAGGGCTGATGAATCTGTGCCCTGTGTTTCTGCAGCTGCGCCCACTCAGACCCATTATTATTCTGCTCCAGATGATGCCGGCCTGGTCATGTCGCATTGAGGTTTTTGGCCATCGTGACAACTTCGCAGCTGTTTCCCTAAGCGGTCCTCTAAGCACCAGGCTTATGCAAAAACCTCGATGACCTGCATAGAAGGACCCAGCTCTGCCTAGCAGCTGCTTGAGAAAGTGTTGCTGCAGGATAAAGAAGACTTCCCGATGCTACTCCTGCGACCTCCGGCATTTCAGGCTGCAGGGACTCAACTACAGGGACCTGCGAATTTCTCTGCCGCTGCGGCTGCGACTGCCGGGTGCTGATGGGAAGGTGGGTGGATGATGATGATGATGATGATGATGATGAGTGCATGAGCAAATCAACGACTGGACCAACGGGATAATGAAGGAGCGAAGGAAGCAATGAAGGTATGCAGGAACTAGGAAATAAAGGACTGAAGGACGGTAGGGAGGAAGAAATGGAGGAGTGGAGAAAAGGAGCCGAATGAAACGGAATGGAAGCATGACTGGACGAAAACACCAGACGTCACAGCAGCAACATTTTGCACCGATTTTTGCGCATGGTTTGTTTAAGGAGCATCTAAGCTCATGTGGGACGCAAACACCCTCGGTCGAAAACTGGAAAACACCTCGGGAAGCGACGCCAGATGCTTGAATGCTTAACTGTAGCTAAGGTTGTCAATACTTCCATGCCCTGCTTTGGGCCTTATAAGAATCTGTATGGATTTAGGCTAAGCTTTCCAAAAGAGCTGATAGCCGATCAGCGCGCGGACCTCGAAGCGCGATTCAAAAGCGCTTCCGCGCCTATGCCAGGCAAACGTGCAGCTTCTGAATCTGGCCACGCGGAGATAGCCCCGGCAGGGCTGAAAACCTTAGACTTGATGCATAAGCCTCCTGTCCAAAACCCTGGGAGTACCTTTTTATGACTTCTTAACCAAGGTCTGACATATCCATCACAAAACATCACAAAACCTCGACTAAGCCATCTCACAACATTTCTATGCTCAACGCCACACCCTCAGCGGATGAATTCGAGGTGGCACCTGTCACACGGATGTGCTACGGAACTCGTCACATCTCGTCACCCGATTAGCACAACAGCCTTCCGCCGCTTCAGTACGTAATCGTCCTGAAAGACCCTTGAAGATTAGGGGAGGGGGATGCGAGCAGAAGCTGGAACCCGCCACTGCCACGTGCTAGGTGCCACGGCTTACCACCACCAATCCACCCGCGACAAACGACGACACCAGTTCCCAAAGCACACTGCTACCACTGCGACCACCGTCAACTGATCCCACTACCTCCCACAATTACCTACGGACCTGCTTGCTACGACTACTACGACGGCTGCTACTACCGCTACCCCTCCTCCTCCTGCTGCTCATCTTCCTCCTGCTCCTGCTCCTCTGCTGTAACATACTACTGCTCCCACTACTATTACTACTACTATCTACTACAGCTAATACTACTACTACTACTACTACTACTACTACTACTACTACTACTACTACTACTACTTCTACTACTTCTGCTACTACGACTACTACTTCTACTACTACTACTACTGCTACTACTGCTACCACTACTACTACTACTGCTGCTACTGCTGCTACTACTGCTACTACTGCTGCTACTACTACTACTACTCCTACTCCTACTCCTACTCCTACTCCTACTCCTACCCCTACGCCTACGCCTACTCCTACTGCTACTGCTACTGCTACTGCTACTACTGCTGCTGCCGCTGCTACTGCTGCTACTGCTGCTACTACTGCTGCTGCTGGTGCTACTACTACGACTACTACTACCACTACTACTACTACTACTCCTGCTACTCCTGCTACTCCTGCTACTACTACTACTACTACTACTACTACTACTACCATTTCTTCTTCTTCTGAATCCGCTGCTGCTGCTGCTTCCACCGTACTACTGATACTACGCTGATTCTGGCTGCCAAGCACGAGAAGGAGCTGACTTTTCCGGCCTCACGCTCGCATCTTGGACACGATCTCGGCGGCATCCTTTGAGAGTCCCGCCTGCGGAGTCTTCGTTTTGCGGCTTCGGGCAGCTTCGCAGTTTCGGAATTCGGGGGAGGCGTTGGGAAATCTACCAACCAATGAGCTTTATCGCGCAACGCCAATCACTGGGTTGGATGTTGCTGCGCCACCAGCTCAAGAACAGTTTACAACTCGCACGAAGACAGGAAACAAGAGGATGCACACAAGAGGACAGCACGAACGGCAACACAAGCGGCCGTAACAGGATTACGCATAAACACCAAAAATCATAAACACAACATGCCGCCGATAACCTCTGGAATCCCAAGACGGAGCATCACAATACACAGCACACCGACAACGACGCAAGCCGCGGCCTCCATCAGCTTACCTAGCCGTTCCAGCATCATCTCCTGCAGCTTGGACGGAGCATGCAAACACTGGGGCGGTCTATGTCAAACAAAGTGGCACTTAATGCCGCTGTGCACGACAGAGCGATCATGACGAAAGTGGTTGTGATAATGGCAATGACGGCCATGTGACAATTGTAATGGTCGAGGAGGAACAAGGTCATGATGATGATGATTCAGAAAATCATGATGATGATGATTTAGAAAATGACGATGATGATGCAGATGATGATGAAGAAGAAGATGATGATGATGATGATTCTGATGATGATGCTGTAGCTGATGATGTTGATGCTAATGTTGATTCGAAGAAACGACGACAACGGCGAAGGTTAGGATCATGAAGCTCGCGACGGATACAGAGGAGGTTTTGCATAATACAGGTGTGTCTGCGACCTTTCCAGCCCTGCGAAACAATTGGATATTGCTGTCAGAAGACGTCTAGATCAGCAAGAATGATAACTGCATCAGCAGCAAGAACGCTGGTATAGGGATGTTCGTCTCGCATCCAGAAGAATGGATATGCGCCCCCGGAACCTACTGAAAGGACAAAGCCAAACGTGGCAGTTTAAGATCGCCGGGTTTGAGACCGTGTTGGCATTATTTAAATTACTTCTGAAAAAGCATCTGATCAGCCTGCCTGACGTTTCTCATCGAGCCGTCGCCAAATCCTGCAGCACCGGTGGCTCAGATCAAGTACGGTTTAGGGTTCAGGGTCCTGTCGGTATAGGGTTTAGGCTCCAGTGGCTAGGGTTTAGATCGAAGAAATCTGCGTTGTGCAAACACCATGTTGCAAGCAACAGCCGCAATCGTAATTACACTATGGTCACTGCCGGTGGCCCTGGCAGGAGTCGCAGCAAGCAGAGTAGCTATCGTCGTTGTACTAGTAGTCCCGGTTTCGGTAGTAGTACACTTAAATTGGCACTCCATAAAACTTCAAAAGGGCAGGTCCTGAAGGCCATGTTGGCCATTCGTGCGCTGACCTGCGAACAAGATCGTATTTCGGCTTGGAGTTTGAAGCCTCGGGTTTTAAGCACAGGGTTGAGGGTTTTACCAGGGTTCTACTAGTGCTTTCTAGAATCGTCAGAGCTTCAAGCTCGCAGCAAGGTTGCATCGAACATCTGATCTTGAGGCAGGGCCCTCAAGGACCGCAACAACAACAACAGCATCTTCAACCATGATCGCAACCAGACCACACCACCAGCAAGACCAAAAACACCCCAACGAAAGCAACGCAACCGCAACTACCACGACCACAAACACCACAACCGCAACCTCAACAACAACCCCCAACCAAAAACAACCCCCATGCCGACGACAATGCCAAACATGAAAACTGATGCCACGGTTTAGGGTTTAGGGTTTAGGGCTTCAACTGCAAAACTCCGACCGCCCGGGGCCCTGAAAGGTCCCCGCAACTCCAGAGAGAGTCCGGTCCTGCGGGTTCAGGGCATCGACCTTGGGGATCATCTCCTCGGCGCCGGGCTTAAGAGGCTTGGACGTCAAAGGTTTAGGCCAGTTTGGGGTTTTGGTTTAGGGTTGAGGGTTTTGGTCGGTTTAGGGTTCAGGGTTTCGGGTTTAGGGTTGAGGGTTTTGGTCGGTTTAGGGTTGAGGGTTTCGGGTTTAGGGTTGAGGGTTTTCGGGGTTATCTCTTCTCGCTGAGGGCACTGAAACTTCGGGGCTTCAGGTAAGCTTGTTGAGTGGTGAGGCCTCCTAACTTCCCCAGTAAACCACAGTTCCGAGCAGCCAATGCAAAGTCGTAGCCCGAGCCATCCGGTGCATGAAACCTCGGATTTTGGAGGAGTGGACGGTCGAGGGTAGGACAACAGTCGTGGTCGCCGTTGTCATAGTCGCTGCTATGGTAGTAGTCGTAGTAGTAGTAGTAGCAGCAGTAGCAGTAGCAGTAGCAGCAGCACTAGTTGTTGCTCTAGAAACAGTGAGCACCCACGTCCTAAATCTAAACTCAGGCCCTACAACATGTTTCCACCCTGGCAAGGCTACGACAGTTGAGCTACAGGCTTTGCATGCGGACTGTCAGCTGCCCCTTGGCGACCCATCCAATGCAGAGTGCAGGGTCACAAGAACGGTGAAGTTTTGCTGAGTTCGGAATCCCTTAGGGTACGGATATTACACGAGGAGTTGATCGTCCTACAGGCCGGCTACGAGGCTCAACACACCCCAACTTCCCCATTGCACCATGCTCCGGGCGGCTGCGGCGTGGTCAGGAAGACGCTGACGAGGGACCGGAGCCGATTCGGGTTCTTCAAAGAGAACCTCTGTTTGCGTGTGTGGGTGTGTGTGTGTGTGTGTCTGCCTGCCTGCCTGCCTGCCTGCCTGCCTGCCTGGCTGGCTGGCTGTCTGTCTGCCTGTCTGTCTGTCTGTCTGTCTGTCTCTGTCTCTCTCTGTGTGTCTCTGTGTGTCTCTGTGTGTCTCTGTGCGTCTCTGTGAGTCTCTGCGTGTCTCTGCGTGTCTCTGTGTGTCTCTGTGTGTCTCTCTGTGTCTCTCTGTGTCTCTCTGTGTCTCTGTGTGTCTCTGTGTGTCTCTGTGTGTCTCTGTGTGTCTGTGTGTGTCTGTGTGTGTCTGTGTGTGTGTCTGTGTGTGTCTGTGTGTGTCTGTGTGTGTGTGTGGAACACCTGTTCACCAAGGTCTTGTTTAGTTTAATTTTTGCAG
>BGNK01002608.1:85927-96053 GCA_003297005.1 Symbiodinium sp. clade A Y106
TGTGTGTGTCTGTGTGTGTGTCTGTGTGTGTCTGTGTGTGTCTGTGTGTGTCTGTGTGTGTCTGTGTGTGTCTGTGTGTGTCTGTGTGTGAGTGTGTGAGTGTGTGAGTGTGTGAGTGTGTGACTGTGTGAGTGTGTGAGTGTGTGAGTGTGTGAGTGTGTGAGTGTGTGAGTGTGAGAGTGTGAGAGTGTGAGAGTGTGAGAGTGTGAGAGTGTGAGAGTGTGAGTGTGAGTGTGAGTGTGAGTGTGACTGTGACTGTGAGTGTGAGTGTGAGTGTGAGTGTGAGCGTGAGTGTGAGTGTGAGTGTGAGTGTGAGTGTGTGTGTGTGTGTGCGTGCGTGCTTGGTCTCTGGGTGCGGTGTTTGGGAACTCGAGACAGGTGCGCACTTTCAAAGCTGGAAGGGTTGGTTTAATGCGAAGTCGATTACTTAATGTAAACCAGTCTCGGCCCACCCAACCATTGGGATTCTGCCGTTATAGTATATTCCACTACATTATAGTTTACACTACATTAATTACAGTACATCATAGACAGTACATTTTAAGACATGAAACCGGGTCCCTAAGAGCCACGGGGCTCCGGGTGCTCCATCAGCTTGCGCACGCGCGGCAGCAGGTCGTCCACATCAGCCCTGGCTTGCGAGGCGAACCACCTGAGACAAAGATACTATATATCTATCGATCTCTCTATCTATGTACAGTATATATACATATATACATGTATGTATGTATATATATATATATATGTATATCTATTATTTGTTCTATATTATATACACATACACATATTATGATGTATTCTACAGCCATAGTTTCTTACAGTGAGTATCACCGTGTTCAAGGACTCCGGCCTGCTGAACTTTGGGCTCCCTAACTATCGATGCTGAGATGCAGGAGTCTCATCTACTAACCTCAGATACTAAACCCCTAAGACCCCAAACCCCTAAACCCCAGGCCTCTTGGAAACGGCAGCCCAAGGAGCAAACCCTGCACCCGAAACCCGCCCGCGTCCACCCCCTATCGCCTAAACCTCAAGACCATGCACCCTCGGCCCATCTCAAAACCCTGAGAAGTGCTCTACATGTGTGTATATGGATTATATGTGTTGTTTTCCTCTGAGTTTATCTATTCATATCTGCATCTTTCTCTTCTATTCTATACTCTTAAAGTATTTGTTTTAGTACATTATGGCTCTCTAAAGTTGATGATAGTACTTTATTGTTTCTTGCAATAAGTATGAAGGCTCGCTGATTCTGTTTCTGTCGTTTGGTCTTTCATGCGCGAGGAGCTTGTCGATGACGTTGGCATCGCCCTTGGCATCGGCCAGGAACTTCTCGATGGCTGCCTTGGCCTCAATGTGGAAGCAAAATGAACACAGGCACAACGATATCTACACAGGTATGAATATATGTAGTATGTGTACACATTGTACATGCGCCGATACATATACAATCACAGGCCCAGTCTAGTGCAACCTTTACTCTCTTGCATGTCCCCCGTTCTCCTCATCTCCCTTTTTGCCGGAAAGGCCTCAGGGCTGTCCGGCATGCCAGTGAGGCAAGAGAAGGCGGCCAACTTGTCCGTCATCCCCTTGGCCTTGTCGGGATCGCGGCTCAGGACGTTTCATCCCAGGGCGTGGGAAGCAAGGACGTGTGGGCTCATGGGCCTTCAGGACTTGGGTGTGCAGGCTTTCGGGGTGTGGGGCTGTTAGGGCTTGGGCACGTCTAGGCCCGCTGCTGGAGGTTTAGGCGGCAGGCTCTTGGCCCTTTAGCAGCGCTCAAAGGATACAAGTTGGGCCTTAGGGCTTCGAGTTCAGAGGCATCCTCTGCGCCAACACATCCCGATTACACAGGTCTTGGGGCTACCGGGGAGGCTTAACTTTGGGAGGGTTTTCGGAAATCATGAGGCCGCCACTGGCAACCAAAAACGTAGCGGCGATCGTGAGAAAGGACCATCTCAACTCTCGGGGGATCTCTGCAGCCCCGTGACGGTGGTGAAGTGCTTCCCGCAGAGCTCCGCGGCGGCAGCTTCGCCTGGGGCGGGCTCTGGTCTTGGGGCGTTCGGATTTAGGGTTTATGTGAGGATGTCCGGCAAAGGCGGGAACGGTCTTGCGGCTTCAAGCTTCGAGCTTTCGGGTAGGCTTTGACGGAGGCTGGTCGCATCTGACTAAACCCTAAACCCTAAACCCCCAAACCCAAAACCCTCAACCCCTAAACCTAAACCCTAAACCCTAAACCCCTTGGGCCCTTCTTCCCCCGCCTGAAGTGGAGAGATACCCCAGCAGCACGTTGCGGAGCCGCCTTTTGCTGGCGCTTGGGCCGTCCACAACCTGCAAGGCCGGCTGGCGCTTATCTATCCCGTAAAATTATGCATGTATATATACATATATATATACTCATATTGTATATATATATATACATACATAGAGACATCTTGTTATACAGTGTAATGTAGAATGTGAGTCATATTGTCATATATTATCATGAGACCTGCAGTGTTTACCTTTTTCGCTCATGGTGGTGTGAGGGTACTCTAGTTGAAGGGGGGCCTTGATCCTGAGACAGCACAATACTCCACGAGACAAAAATAGTAACAATAATTATTAATATATAGTGTTAAAAATAATACAGAATATTATAATATTTTAGAATATTGTAATATAATATAATATAAATTAGAATAGAACAATATAATACAACATAGTATAATACATGTGCGGTGCACCTTCCCGCTACATGCTTGCGAAAACATGGGCCGTGGCTCTCTCGCCAGACATGTGAGTCTGATGAGTAACTGCACAGGATTAGGAGTGGCCCAAAAAGCCATATCCGCGCCAAACTGATTGCATGAGGCATATTGTCATCTTCACGTGCTCCCCACTCACGCACACAACAGGCAGTTTTCCCGAGCATCTTAAATGTCGCTACGCCTTCAAGACATCTCCCGAACAAGGGCTTCGGGGGTGGCTGAGCTCCGTACGTAGGGCTCGTCGTCCTTGGGCGTGACTTCCGCGTAGCGCTCCCGGATCTCTGCGTCCAGCTCTTTGGCGATGACGTTTCGGACGTGGTTCCGAGCGTTGTGCAGCTTCGTGGGGTCGATGGGGGGCGTGGCGATCTGCATCAGCGTGGACTCTGCCGGCAAGATCAGGGAATACGCCAGCCTCAGAGCTCAAGGCTTCCCGAGGGCGCCCCCCCCCCCCCGTCATGTGGGGGCCTTAATAATTAGAATAGGGTTTTGGGGCCCATGATACTATACTTATAATAAGGAACCCCTTTAAAAACTCAAAAAATACAGGTAATTCTTAAGATTCAGGCCCTTAAAAGTAGCTGAAGCTCACCTCTCGCGCCGAGGCACAGAGACAGGTCCTCGGTGGCTCGGTCTGCCAGGGTGTTCCGCATGGCGTCCATGAAGGTGGCATCTGGCCTGGCAGGCAGGGAATCCTCTACTGTTGGGAAATCTTGGGAGGCATAAGGCTTACTAGATCAGGGGTCGTGCAAGTCTTTCTGCAAGCCTTGCTTACTACGGCTGTGAGGGTGAACACTGCAAGGGCTCCCCTCTCTAAGGGTTGCAGAGCCCTGAAAAGCTCAAAGCTGGGAACCCCGGAGCCTTGGTAAGCCCAAAAGTTACGGGTTTCGGGGGTGTTAGGGGTTTGTGCCCTTTAGGGCTTTGGGCTTCAGGCCTTGAGCCTCCCTAAAACCTAAGCCCGGCTTCCTCAACTTCACAAGAGCTCTCTGCCTGAAGGACTCGAGGTCTTCAGCTGCCAGGGCATCCAGCACCGCCTTTGGAAGGGTAATATGGGAGCCTAGATAATGACCAATACTATTTTGGCGGCTCCTTATCCTCATCATAGCATAATGTGCCCCAAAACCCTATTCTAATTATTAAGGCCCCTTCGGGATTTGTGTATGCCCTCTTTTTCTTAGCGGTTAGCATTGCAGAAAATGTGTGTGTGTGTGCATGGATAAGAAAGAGAGCGAGAGAGAGAGAGAGAGACAGGGACACGGACAGGGACAGGGACAGGGACAGATTGACTCTCACACGATTGAGGAGAGCGGGCAAGCTTTGCTGATTAGGTCAGCCGGCTTGCAGGGGCCTTGAGTCGCGGGCAACGCAGCTCTATGCTTCGTAGCCCCAAACCCCGCTCAACGACTGAACCGTATGTCCAAGTATCGGGTCTGGGGAACTCTGAACCCCAAAAGTCCTGGTTTGATGGGTTTTTCAGGAGATGAGCCCAACACACAGGGGGGGTTCTTGAAATTGGGGTCCTGGGTTGAGGCTTTGTTTTAGTTTAGGCTTGAGGCCGGAGCTCTGAAGCCCAGGGTTTTTAATCGAATCGGCTCAAAAAACCCCCAAACCCCTTGCAAGCCTCCTTACGACTCCCGGAGCCCCTGAAAAAAAGGCCCCCCGGCTCCCGCTCTCTTGGAAGGCCTTGGTGCCCAGACGCTGGGTCGCCTGCAGCTTCGGCTCTGAGTTCGCGGGCGGGTTTCGGGCTTCAAGGGTTTAGGATTTAGGGTTTAGGGTTTAGTGTTTAGGGTTTAGGGTCTTTGGTGTGTAGTCTCTGGTGTTGAAAAGTTTGGTCTTTGGTGTATAGTCTCTGGTGTTGAAAAGTTGGTGCTCGAAGGTTCAGGGCTGGCTTGAAGCTTAGGGCTCAGGTTGCTTAGGGTTTAAGGTTCTGGTCTTGGGGCTTGGGGTCGTAGAGTTCTTGGGCTTTCATTGTCGTTGTTTTTTTTTGTGGGGGGGGTTTAGGTCTAGGGTGACGGTGTGGTGCCTTGCGCGCCTCTTCCAGAACCCCAAACCAAGGCGCCTGGAACAAGGAAACCGCATCTGAAGCCCGTAACAACCCTCCATAACCGGAACCCCTGGCCCGGCGGGAAGCACCTCCCATCGATTGAAAGCATCGGTGTCGAAGCCCGCCAGCAGGGAGAGGCTCGTGTCGTTGTAGTCATACCTCAAGGAGTTCGGAGCTCGAAGGATCTTCGGGGTTGAGGTGGGATATTACAGTAGGCTCTTGGGGTGTGTAGGATGTCAAGTTCTCACTGACTTGGGATTGCTTCAGAGGTTCTCAAGGTTTTTTTGCCCTGGGGGGGGGGGTTCGGAGCTGGTGAATTTGTGCTTCGCCTCTCCTCTGGTCTAGTCATCATGTTCAGATCTGCTGGCTTCCGCGGTGTCTGAGATCCAGCTGCCAAATGATGGCCGTACTTGGGGGGACGCAGTTGAAACATTGAATGGTCATATGATGATTTCCAAAACCCTCATAGAAGACCATTGTTGGCTTGACCTGTCGAGCTCTAGAGGCGTCAATGATCCGGCTCGGGTGTGCCATGACTCACTAAGGTCTGCCATGTGGGACAATAGGAGAAGCCACATACTCCGAAGCCGTGTCTGGTGTATGTTGTTCTAGACTTGCGTTGAGATCGTAAAGCAACATATTATGAACTGATGGGCAGTTCGACGCAGGCTCATATACTTTTATTGCATTGTGTGATTTCCCTCCTGTACCTCCAACACGCAAGGCCGGAAAGCTATCACAAGCCTGGAAGGCAACTGTTTCAATCAGGCGGGTCACCGCCACCCTGACATAGCACCCCAGAGCCCGCAGCCGCCAGCCCGAAATTCCGAAGAAAGCCCGGTCCCCAGATCTGACTCAAGATAACCGGGTTTAGGTTTTGTTAAGTTTAGGGTTCAGGGCCTAGGGTAAGATGAAACACAACGGAACACAGAAGGCAGTATGAAACCCTGGATTACAGTCTCCTTCACTTTCGCCTCTTAAACAACACTCTTGTAACACCCTCATTACCTTGAGAACCCCCCGTAAAGCCTGGACTGGACACCTTTCCTAAAGTGCTCTCCATCGCCCCTGTTAAAGACATGCGAGTCCTCCCTGAACCCTAAACCCCTAGACCCTCTAAACCCCCAATGTAAGGGCCTTAGTAATTAGAATAGGGTTTCGGGGTATATTACACTATACTTACACAAGGAACCCTAAGCAAGAATACAGTCAATTATGAAGACCTCTATATTAAACCCTTGAGCCCGATTCTCCCCCACCCCCCTCCCAGAAGAGCCGGAGTGCTCGAGGTTCACCGGGGCGGAGAAGCCGCGCAGCAGGGAGGGCACCGGCCTCGGCTCCCCGACTCTCCCGTGAAGAATTTGGGCTTTAGCGTTCGGGGTTTAGGGTTTCGAGTTTAGGGTTTCTTCGTAAGGAGATATTTGTATAGGCTTTTTATGAGATCTGAAGGGATCTGGATAGGTTTTAGCAGGGTTCGATGGAGATTTCATGGACTTTCTACAAGTTTGCACAAGGGTTTACAATATAAGGTTTCGAGAAGATCTTACGGAGTCCTTATAAACGCATAAGGAGCCCTGCTCCATTGAAGAGACCCTCTTCTGCCTTCCAGGGCCCTCTCAGAACCCTGAACGGAGCCCTATTCTCAGTATTGTGGCCCTGAACCCTAAACCCTGAACCCCAAACCCTGAACCCTAAGCCCTGAGCCCTAAACCCTGAACCCGAAACCCTATGGAAGAGGGTGCTGCCCCAGAGGCTTCTCCTTGGGAGCCTCCGAGGGCTTCAACTCAAAGGTCTGCGACTCCTTCGTGGCATTCGAGAGGTCTTGGGTTCCGGGGTTTTCTGGCTTTTCTTGCAGGGTTGAGGGCTACTGTAGGGGCCTGTTTTGAGGGTTGCGGGTTGAGGGTTCAGGGTTTAAGGTTCAGGGATTAGGGTATGAGGTTTCGGGTTTTTGTTTAGGTCCCGGCTTAATCGTTCAGGGTTGTTGGGGGTTCCGGGGTTTGAGGAGTTGGCTTCGTAGGCCGTGGGCATGATGTGGCCGTGATTGTGCAGTGGCTCCTGCAAAAAAACACATGTCCGCTGCTTCTTTACATCCCACAACCTGCAGTCGAAACTGCTTTGGATCCACGGTTTCCCATGCCTGTATACAGATACCCACCTTCTTGTGGATTCTTGTGGGGTGATACGGAGGTGAAAGAGTTTCGGTCAAAACTGCTTCGGACCCTCTGCCTCAATCCTCACCGGATCATGGGCTTAAGGATCGTCTCCAAAGCCCTGGCTGGCAACGACCCCTGTACTTCCTTGTGCTACTAGTGCCAACTACCAGCCCTGAACCCTGCTTGTGTACCCTGAATCTTAAAGCCCTGAACCCCGAACCCCACCCCCAACATACCCCAGAGCCTCTGAAACCCACTCGAACCCTCCCCCGTTCCAGCCCACCTCCGTCAGTTCCAGCACAGTGTCGCCGAGGATCTCCTTTCCGGACTCAGGGTCCAAGAGCCCCACCTCGCGGCTGAAGCTTGCGCGGTTTCTGGGGGTTTCGGGCTTCGGGGTTGAAGGTGTTGGGAGGTTTGGGATTCTCTTTTCCCAGCTGGATGCCAGGCCTTCACCGGGATGTGCATGGGCTTCTTGTCCGTCTGGCCGGGTGTGTCCGGGACCTTCTGCTTCAGGGTCAGCGTGTACGTCCCCTTCTCTGCGTCCCAAGAATCCTTCGCTGGTCGGAGCAAGGGGCGGTGGGCTGAAGGGCTAGAGAAACAGTTTGCTCTGGCATCAAGAGCACCCGAAATTAAGAAGGACCCTGGTACAAAAAGGAAGGAAAAACCCCAACCAAACACTCGAACCTGCCAGAACCAGACTTTGACAAGAAGGGGAACACCTCTCCCCTCTCACAATTGCAACCACTCAAGCCTCTCAACACCCTAGTGAACCCGGCCTCAGCCGTCAGCGTAGGGGTGCCTGCCTGCAGGTACCAGTTCTCGAACTGCTTCAAGTCCCGGCTGTTGGCATCCTCCAAGGATATGCGGCGGGGGGATGTGGTATTCCCCCTACCCTCATCCGCCGTATCCTGCCTTTTCCTTATGGTCCTCATTGTTCTCATTCTGATTTTATCGTTTCATTCTTAGCAATCCTTAATTATGTCCCCTTCTCCTTGATCATAGTGTCAGGTTCATTAGCAGAATAGAAAATGTTATTTGCATTATTTCTAGTATTGCTCTTATTAATATTCTTATTATGATTCTCATTATTCTTCTTATTAGTCTTATCAGCAGCAGTCAGCAGCAGCAGCAGTGGTAGTGGTGGTATTTGTAGTAGCAGTAGCAGTAGCAGTAGCAGTAGCAGTAGCACTAGCACTAGCAGTAGCAGTAGCAGTAGTAGTAGTAGTAGTAGTAGTGGTGGTAGTAGTAGTAGTAAGAGTAGTAGTAGTAGTAGTCGTCGTCGTCGTCGTGGTAGTAGCATTATCAGTTTCGTTGTATCATTAGTATTAGTCGTGGTGGTGGTGGTGGTGGTGGTGCGAGTATTGTTGCTAGTATTATCAAACCTGACTCAACAGCCACAGCGTTGCCTGCATCGCCCCACGAAAGTCGTCACAAGTCACGGCATTTCCGTCATGGCGCTCGAAATACCTTCAGATTTGTGGGGTGAAGGTTCGGCTTCCAGGATTTGGAACAAAAAGCCAACAAGCAAACAAGCAAGCAAACAAGCAAGCAGCACACAACAACAAAGAAACAAAAAAACATACATGCATGCATACATACCTACGTACGTACATACATAAATACATACACGCAGGCAGACATACACAGACACGAACACGGAGACAGAGCGAGAGAGAGAGAGAGGTACAGGTGCAAATGCAAACACGTTTACACAAACGTTTACATGTACGTATACATAGATATGTACACATACATGTACATAACGTGTACATATACATGTACATGTAAATTCACATGTACATATACGTACGCATTCACATATACATCTATATACACTTACATGCATAGATAGATACGTAAATATGTACTTACATATATATATATATATATATATGAGGCAGGAACCTTTATGTATAATGTGACTCTCTCCTTTGTTGATAATAAGACAACAACATCCGGTATAAGCCATGTGATAGCAAAAGAAGCTATACTACACANTGTGACTCTCTCCTTTGTTGATAATAAGACAACAACATCCGGTATAAGCCATGTGATAGCAAAAGAAGCTATACTACACAATGCTACAGTAGAGTTTGGGAAATGAGCGAAGCGAATGGGTGCGCTGTTGAGTTAGGGCAAAAACACGCATTACGTTTCACTCATTTGCTTCTTTGCCTTTGACGCTCGCCTTTGATTCTTTCACTTTGCGTTGAGTCAATAGAGCCCGTGGTTCCTTCGTGGGTCGTGTATTTTAAAACTAAAAGAAAGAGGACACGCATTTGCTTCCCTTGTTTCTGTCTTTTCNTTTGCGTTGAGTCAATAGAGCCCGTGGTTCCTTCGTGGGTCGTGTATTTTAAAACTAAAAGAAAGAGGACACGCATTTGCTTCCCTTGTTTCTGTCTTTTCTGTTAATAGCAATTTACATCGTCCGCTTCATTTCATTCGCTCATCAAGCAAAGCATAAGGGAGTCCGTTGTTCATTTTAATTCAACTGAAGTAGACGTAGTGCACGTTCAGTTGACTTAAACGAAACAGGGGGCAAAATAAAAGGATTGAAACACGCTTTCGCTTCACTACAGTGTCTTGAACTCANAGACGTAGTGCACGTTCAGTTGACTTAAACGAAACAGGGGGCAAAATAAAAGGATTGAAACACGCTTTCGCTTCACTACAGTGTCTTGAACTCAATAAAAGCAAGGAATGAGCGTTTGTATGCTGTTGGTGTATGGTAAGTGAGCAAGGAACCATCAACCCAGAACATACTATGAAAGGGAAAAGGACTCATTTTCAAACGAAGAAAGGAAAGGTAAGTGGGCGCACGCTTTCTTTCTTCAAATTGAAAATTGGACACTCGCTTCACTCAGTTTCACTTGCCCTTTTGCTTCATTTCATTAACATAAACTGGGCACCCAAGGAAGCGCTATCTTGCCACTCTCCTTACTCCTCGCTTGGATCGGCATGTTAGGTGGGTTGTGTCATTTGTTGTCTTTGGTCTTTTCTTACTTTGTTTTACCTTTACATTTGGTTCTGTTGCAATGGTATCACGAACGAACCGAATAAACACAGCAAAAATAAGAACACCCTTTGTTGCTGTGATTTTTATTGTTGTGTTCGTCAATGAAGAAGGCACACACTCATTTCTGTCACTTGTCTTTCTTCATTCCACACAACACCAAAAACCACCC
>BGNK01002609.1:326-12122 GCA_003297005.1 Symbiodinium sp. clade A Y106
GATTTCTCTACTCCTCCTCTGCCATATCGCCAGATAATGGCTGATCAGCGGCTATTCCACTGCGAGATCAGTGCTGAGATCCTGGTCCTATCACAGACCTCATGGTAGCGGAGCATATGCCTTCCTGACATGTCTTTCTCACGCCATAGCCACAGGACAAAGCGTAGTTGCCGAGCTGTTGGTCCCTGATCCGCAAGCACCAACTCTGCCAGTCGGCCTCCAAGACGTCGAGCTTGATCATCTTTTAGCCCTGAAACTGGAAGTCCCTCTGTTCGTAGTCCTTCTCGAAGACTCTCACTGGTCATCAGCTTGCAGACGTCCTCACTAGCCCTCACCGTTTCAGCCTGATCCACTGCTGAGCTTTGTGGGTTTGAGGATCGTCGGTAACCCACCCTCGTTGGTGGTGTTGGTGACCTCTGACACTCTTGTACAGGAAGTTGAGCAGGAGGACTCGGTGTTCTCATAGTCCTTATAGGAGATTGCCCCTTTTTAATCCCACCCAGCTCTGAGTGGCGTTCCGCAGGTTGTACTCGTAATCGTAAGGTTGCCGAGGATGTAGAAGAGCTGGATGTACTTGAGGTCCGCATGGAATCGGTCTCTTCACCTCGTAGGCGCTCAAGTTCTCGCTCGATAGCCTCCGTCGTCGCCCTTTGAATCTTTCTCAGCTTCCTTAGCTTTCGCTTCGATGCTCCTGGGATGTACTCGTGGTAGAGCATGTCACCCATCCACTTCACGCCTTCCCAGAGAAGAAGTCCACCAAGTAGCATTAGACCCAGCATGAACGTTCCAACCAGATCACGATCAACTTGAACACCTGCTCCTCCTGGGCTAGCGCTTGTCTCCCCAGACGCTTGAACTGAAAGAATCAACAGGCAGCAGACCAAAGCCACCATCATCCTGGACTTCCCTTGGACGATTGCCACTGCAGGTGGTGGATCAGGATCTCCACCACGAACTCCCCAAAGAGCTAACAGTGATGTCATCCTGGCATAGCTCAGCGCTTTGGTAAGCATATCGGCAGGCTGAAATTCTCCAGGACAATGCCTTGCTCGTATAAGGCCATAACTGATCTGCTCCTGTAACCAGTTGGCCTTAATCCTCAGATGTCTCGTCCTCCACGAGCTGGATCCCGAAGATATACTCAGCGCAGCCATGCTGTCTGTAGCNTGCTCCTGTAACCAGTTGGCCTTAATCCTCAGATGTCTCGTCCTCCACGAGCTGGATCCCGAAGATATACTCAGCGCAGCCATGCTGTCTGTAGCTATCTCACGCTCAGCGACACACTCACCCAAGTCCAAGAGGAGCGACTCCACTCCTTTCATCGCCACTGCTCCGTCGATCATGGAGAGTAGCTCCGCTTCAGCTGTAGACAGCGTTATCATCTGTTGCCTTCCGCTACGCCAAACGACTGGAACTCCTCCGTACGTGACCACCCAACCTCCGCGCGATCGTGCACTCTGGGGGGCATATGCGGGTCGCAAAACATCACCAGGTCCTTGTTCGTCCACGTAACTTTGAGGCCATACCCCATTGTCCTTTGCAAATAACCAAGGGCTTTGAGGCCTATCGCCACCACTTGATCTGGACATCTCGTGCACATGCTGGCCATCATCGACGTGGTGTATGCCAAGTCAGGTCGTGTGCGCTGGGCCACCCAAAGCACTTCTCCCGTGATTTGCTGAGCCAGCCGTACTCGATCTTCTGAGTTCTCACCTACTTCCTCGGGGATTTGTGCCAGCTCCTTCGTGATTGGAACCCTGTCCAACTGGGTCTCCTTGATTCCATGGGCCCGAACTAGCTCCTGGATGTAGCCCTGCTGGTAGATTGTGATCTCTTTCTCGGTCTCACTTTCGCGATGCAGCTCCATTCCCAGGAACCGTACTGAGTTCTTTGGCCCCAGGATGGTCATCTCAGAAGTGCTCCAAACACTCTGAATAATGGACGTCACCTCTAAGACAACATCACGTGGGCCGCAGATCATAAAGTCGTCCACATAGACCACCACTATAGCACACACTCGCCCTTCTTGATCACGGAGGGTCCACCATGATGTAATCGCCTGTCCTTGTTTCCAGACCAAACCTCGCGGTGCCCTCATTGTACGAAGAGTTGCGTCTCTATAGTTGGTCCAAAGCATTGGTGCCTCCCTTAGACCATAAAGAGCTCGAACTAGTGCCCATAACTCAAATCGTTCAGAAAGTCCCAGAGCTTCTAATAGACGAGGAGGCTGGGCTATCACTATGGGGTCAGTCGCCGATCTCCCCAATGGGGTCTTCAAGAAGGCTGACACCACGTCCAGAATGGAGATCAACCATTGGTTCCTCACTGCCACCGTAAGTGCCATCCTTACAGATTCTGCTGGTGCCGTTTCTGCATACAGTGAGGTCTCATCATACCTGGCCAGGTTCCCGCAGATCACTAAGCGAGCTTTTCTTTTGTACCAGGTCTCCGGTTGATCTGGTAAGGCAGCATCGTTGGGCTTTATTGTAAACACGAATTTCATCGGCAAACGCTGTACACCAGGTAGATTAAGCCATCGCTCTCTAGCTTCTGATCCTGGTGTTAGCCTCTCGATTGCTACCTCAATCCCGCCAATCTCCTTTACTATGGCCGGGCGCCATGCTTCCAGGTTTTCCATGACCTCTTCAGGAGCGACGTTGTAGACAACCTCGAGGGGTCCTTGTAGGTCACATAGCACCTGCTCAATGTTCCTGGTGTATCCCACCTCTGCTTTTCTGACTGCTGGCTGAGACTCAAACAATGAGTCCTCTGTGATCTTCACCAAACCCGGCTGAAGGTCCAGATACATTGACCACCCTTGTCCCTCTCGCTCCTGATCTCCTGAAGCTTGTAGTTCAACAAGTGGTACTCTGGCCGCTCTCAACCTAGGTGGTAAGCGCTCAGTTTTCATGTCTCCATGAAACTCCGGCAATTGTGAAAGAGGTACCGGAAACAAATGATCGTGCAGGGCATGTAGATCATCTTGCGACAACTTGCCCAGGCAGTCCGGAGTGTAGGCAATAAGAACAATACGCTCCCCTTCCCAATTCGTTTGAAGTACTATCGCGGACCCTGGTTTAAGATAGCCCTCTCCTTCACGAAGTGTCCGGAGCTGTCCATACAGTCGCTGGTCCCCAACTTCTCGTTGCTCTATGGGTCCCTCGACTACGTCGCCCTCTTTCAACTCGATCCATAGATCTCCTCCTCGATCTGGCTTGGCTAGTGGTACTATGTAGTTCAGGGTGTTGTTGTCGTTGTTGAGATCCCTGTGCATGACCTTGGGTGTATTGCACGAAACCATCACTGACGTAAATGATGCTTCTGGACAGGCTTCAAGCACCAGTCGATTCAGCACCTTAGTCAAGGACGNAGATCCCTGTGCATGACCTTGGGTGTATTGCACGAAACCATCACTGACGTAAATGATGCTTCTGGACAGGCTTCAAGCACCAGTCGATTCAGCACCTTAGTCAAGGACGGGTACTCCACAATGCCCGTCAACCATCCAATAGTTCCACCATGCCTGAAAACACCAAACTTCCTCTCACTGAAGAACTTTGCCCTGGCTAACTCCTGAATTAGCTGACGCGCTTTATCAGGATCCCATTCTCGTAGAAGATCACCTGCCGCCACCGTNTCCTCTCACTGAAGAACTTTGCCCTGGCTAACTCCTGAATTAGCTGACGCGCTTTATCAGGATCCCATTCTCGTAGAAGATCACCTGCCGCCACCGTCGCCATCTCATGGATCTCCTCCAGGACCTTTGTGACCGCCTTCATCTCTACCGTTTTCCCCTCAACCCTTCTTCGAGGTCGTGGTACTTCATCAGCTTGTAGTTCGACATCAGGAGCTCCTGGTGACACAAGGTTTGGTCTCACATGCAGCGTGTGGAAAACTTCTCCTTCTCATCTGCAGTTGGTGGTACATAAACCAAGTGTCCATGGTTCAGTATGGTGCTGAGTCCGACGTACCTGCCTTTGTGCCACTTTGACTCCAGTGTCTGCTCTCGCTTCAAAGGGCCTGTCTTGTCGAAGGCCTTCTTTCTCAAATGAACCACCGAGCCATAAGGTGCTGCTAGATAAGTCCTCCAACCCAGTACCTTTGCTCGCTGAGCAGCGCAGGCCGCCTCGGCAGCTGTTGGCCACAGTCTCACTGGCAAAGACGCACCTTGTAGATAAGTCCGAATTGAGTCCTTGACCCACTTTACGGATGATTCTGCATGACCATTGCTTTGAGGTACTCCTGGCTCTGACCACGTACCAAATATCCCTTGATCACGAAGCCACCCTCGAAGTTGATGGTTGTAGAACTCTCCCTTATCGGCGTGAAATCGAAACACCGGGAATCCATGTAATTGCAGATATAGAACAACATCTTGTAGGCCTCGCTTCACGGTAGCTGCTTGGTTGTTGGTAAGTCCAACAGAGAACATAAGACAGGTCATCTCTGGTGGCTGGCAGTCACCATCGATCATCACCGTGTTTTGGGATGGATGTGCCCCGTCACCTCCAGGATCATCACTGTTCCCGACCTCTGAGGGTTCATAGTCCAGCTCCTCCTCAAAGTCATCCAGAAGCTCCAAGTCCTTTCCGTCTGGAACATGGGTTACCTCTACGCTGAAGTGCTGGTCCTCCTCCTCAGCCTCGNAGTCATCCAGAAGCTCCAAGTCCTTTCCGTCTGGAACATGGGTTACCTCTACGCTGAAGTGCTGGTCCTCCTCCTCAGCCTCGGCATTGTCCTCAGAATTGAACAACTCTTTGAACAGCGCATCCTCACCATGCAACTTGCCATCTCCTTTGTCCCCTGGACCTGTCATTCCATCGTCAGAGGGTGGTACATGGCCCGAGTAGAGCTCCACATAGGACTTAGGTACAACATACTTCATCACCAAGAGGTACTTTATGTGCTTCCCTGTAGTCCCTTTTGACGTAGGGTCTAGACCTGGCGCCATCGGCCCTGCGACATCGGCCGTCAAGACAAACGCCTGTGGGTGATGTACTCGACGGTGTTGGCGGCCAATTGACGTGCTCCCTCCACTGCTCTGGAGTAAAGGCCTGAACCCTGGGACAACGAGGTGCACACCGTGGATCACGCTCCCAAAAACTCAAGGCTACCACTAATGCTTCCACCAATCCTGTAGCCCAGACATGATCCCGGTCTCCTCGAAGAGGTAGATCGCAGTTATCTGGAACCCGTAGGTCATTCAACGACATCAGATTGTTCACATTGGTCCCGAGTGTAGTTGCATTCACGCTGGATCCACCCATTGCACCTTGATCAAACGAGACTGTACGCAGCCCATTCATCCTCTGGTATTCCTTCCAAAGACGAGTGTCCCAGAAAGTGAACCTCGCATCCATGGTTGAGCCACCGTACTGCTTCACCAAGCGGGGACCTTGAACATGCTCCCACAACCAAAGTGTTTGCTCCCAGGTTGCTGGTCCACCTTCTCCATCAGTCGCTCGCGTAGTGTCCTCATCCACTTTGATCTTGGCCTCCTGAGCGCCTCGGAACTCCGGTGTAACACCCTCTGGGTACTCTAACACCAAGCCCACGTCACGGTTCCTAGTGGATGGACCTCCGTTGATCTCTCGTCCAACTTGTGACACCGCGTGCAACCATAGCATTCTGGCCACCATGGTTGTGGACTTCACATCTCGAACTCCACCCTNTTGTGACACCGCGTGCAACCATAGCATTCTGGCCACCATGGTTGTGGACTTCACATCTCGAACTCCACCCTTTGCAAACTGCTGAGCTCTTCCCGGGGGTCCTCCCAGGATGACATCGATCTTTCCTTCCTTTGCACCCCACATGAGCATCTGCCAAACTTCACCCCGCATAATATCTTGGCCTGCACAACGAGCCGAATCTAGCTCCAGTACAACAGTGTCACCGCTGTCCAGCTTGAACAACTCCCAGTGGCCAACTTCTCCAGCGAACAAATGAACCACCCACTTCTTGGCTCCCCACAGTTTTCTCCTCTGGGGCCTCGTCAGAAACCCTAATCCCAGCCTGACCAAAGTCCCGCTGCTGGAACCAGCTCTCGAAGACATTCTCCCGGTAAGTCAGAAAAGAACGGTGCATCACGTACAGCTCGCAGTCCTGACTCGAAAGACCCTGTTGNCAGCCTGACCAAAGTCCCGCTGCTGGAACCAGCTCTCGAAGACATTCTCCCGGTAAGTCAGAAAAGAACGGTGCATCACGTACAGCTCGCAGTCCTGACTCGAAAGACCCTGTTGTCACGTAGTCCAGGAGGTAGTAGTCCCAAGTCCTTGCCATAGCTACCGCCGAGATCTTCAACTTATCCTTGGTAGTCAGCACAGCATTGCCTAGCTCCTCCAGCTTCCTGTCCTCAAGTCTTGCGATTAGACTCAAGGCCTCAAGTTCTTTCATCTGTGGACACCCGTTGTCAACATGAAGATCAATGCAATGTCAGACTCCAGGTAGCAGAACTCGGGCGTCCACTCCAACTTGTAACCCAAGGTTTTGATCAGCTGACCCATAGGAACAATTGTTTGCCCCTTTCCCACATCGGAATCACACCCGCCTTCTTGGTGTGGCGGCATAAGCAAAGTCCCTGTAGACGTAAACCGCATTGTAAGGTAGTGGCACCCTGCAAGCTGAACTGAAATCTCCTCGGCCGACTCCCACTCCTCTGCAGAGGTGGACGTCCTTAGACTGTGGGTTGCCCCGCTGTCAACCAGGGCGCTGGCGGTTTTCCTCAACGAGCAGACCCTGAGATCTCGGAGAATCAAGGTCTTCACCTCAGGCTTTGTTTTCTCAGGGGAGCTGTCTCCCTTGTCACCAGATCCTTGCCCTTGAACAACNACCCTGAGATCTCGGAGAATCAAGGTCTTCACCTCAGGCTTTGTTTTCTCAGGGGAGCTGTCTCCCTTGTCACCAGATCCTTGCCCTTGAACAACTTGTTGAGCTGCTTGAACTAAGGCCTCTAGTGTCCAAGGAGTGCCTGCTATCGTATCCCCAGAGGTAGGTGTTGTGGTAGCGATCGTTGCTGTAGTTGTCTGTGTCGAAGATGTATCTTGACTCCGAAATCCCATAGCTCGCTGACCTTTGCTATCTCTTGGGTCCTGACTTTGTCCACTCCCTGAGCTCTTAGCTGCTTGTTTTCCCACTGGACACTCCTTCTGGCGATGCGACTCAGAGCCGCACTTCAGGCACTTCTTTGCCCGCTGCTCCTTATCGAGCCCGGCCATGCTATGCGAGTAGTTGCACAATAGGGGTGCTGCTGTGGGTGAACGGAACCGTTAGTAGCGGCATAGATCACCTGGTCCTCCTTTTGCACCTGCATCTCGGGCTTTGGGTTGAAGAGGAGGTTCTACTGCTAGAACTTTTGGTGCCGTAGTAGATGTAGTAGAGCTGAAAGCCATCACTTCTAGTTCTGCTTGTAGGTGACGCTGATATGCTTGTACCTGCTCAAGGGTTGGACGGGCATCGAGACGAAGGGTTGCACGAAGCATCGAAGTCCTGAAACTCGCGTCTGAAGATGACTCGATGTGCCTTGAGGTCAACCCTAAGAGTCCCCTGGCAAGGACTGACGGGTCGGGAGGTGTCATCTGGACCGCTTTGCGCCGCTCTAGCCAGCGCGGCCATGCACGTACCGCGCGTAGTACCTTGTCCAAGGTATCGCCCCCCGCAAACTCTAGAGGTGCCTGCAATCTCCTGAGAACATCATGACGCTCAGCAGAACCTCCGGGTTGGTACGCTGTAAACAACTTGAACATCATCTTCACACAGTCATTCGTGTACCTTCTGGACACCATTTCACTTCTCAAGTCGGCTGGCATAGCAGTAAGCAGCATTGACGAGGCTCTTGCGTTCACTCGTGTCCACTTGCCTCCACACCACTTTTCAGTTGCTCTCGCCTCTACAGCCAGCTTTTCTATAGGTGAAGCTGACAGCCACTTTGCATATGATTGGTCAACCATCTCCATGACACCAGTCCACCACACAGAGCTTCCCTCACTTAGATCACACATCACCGCATAGGAAACTTCCAACCAATCCTGAAAAGCAAGCGCTGCATCCGCCCCNTCAACCATCTCC
The DNA here is from genome assembly GCA_003297005.1 of Symbiodinium sp. clade A Y106. Lineage (NCBI taxonomy): Eukaryota > Dinophyceae > Suessiales > Symbiodiniaceae > Symbiodinium > Symbiodinium sp. clade A. The sequence continues at coordinate 8,394 of BGNK01002609.1, forward strand.
ATGACACCAGTCCACCACACAGAGCTTCCCTCACTTAGATCACACATCACCGCATAGGAAACTTCCAACCAATCCTGAAAAGCAAGCGCTGCATCCGCCCCGTCCTTGGCCTCCGGCATCAGGGTGAGGGAAACTGTACCTGGCTTGACAGTCTCCACCGCGGTAGGAGAGCCCGACTTGCTCAGCGCCTGGGCTTGTAGCTCTTGCAACTGTTGTACTCCCCGGGTNAGGGAAACTGTACCTGGCTTGACAGTCTCCACCGCGGTAGGAGAGCCCGACTTGCTCAGCGCCTGGGCTTGTAGCTCTTGCAACTGTTGTACTCCCCGGGTTAAGGCATCTAGGACCAGAGAACCCTGAGCATCACCTGGATGTGGCTTTGGCGGCGGGGTTTGCTCTCGCTGCCTTGAACCCCACCATGATCTCAGCAACCCTGTAGTCCCCTCTGGTAGCGGAGCTTCAGGTTGATTTGTTGAAGGGCTTTGTCCTTGTAGTTGGGGAGGTGGTCCTAGTGGTACTTCATGAGCAACCGTAGGGTCCAACGTTCTACAAGGATCTTCAGGGCATCCGGGTACTTGTGGTAGCGGAGCANTTGTCCTTGTAGTTGGGGAGGTGGTCCTAGTGGTACTTCATGAGCAACCGTAGGGTCCAACGTTCTACAAGGATCTTCAGGGCATCCGGGTACTTGTGGTAGCGGAGCAACTCTAGGTATACTCCAGGATCTACTCGATGTGTGTCTGGACTTTCTCGTGGTAATCCCAAACCTTCAAGATTTCCTGGATCCAATGGAGCATTAGCAAGATCTCCCAGTAGTCTTGAATGCTGTAGTGTCTCCCTTTCCTCCCATGATGGCTGCTCCTGAAAGGCCCTCAATCTTCTTCTTGTATCATCTAGCTCACTTTGCAAGCGCTCATTGCGCTCGCCGTAGTCCCGGAGCTGACTCAGGATCCCTCCCAGCTGCCTCTGTACCTCCGCTTGGATGGCNGCCCTCAATCTTCTTCTTGTATCATCTAGCTCACTTTGCAAGCGCTCATTGCGCTCGCCGTAGTCCCGGAGCTGACTCAGGATCCCTCCCAGCTGCCTCTGTACCTCCGCTTGGATGGCCTCAGCTGGTATACTTGATGAAGACGGCGGCGTCGGGGCCGCTGGGATTGCCCTTGGCCTTCCCGGGGAGCGCAGCCTAAATGGCTGGCCTCCAGGTGGCGGCGGTGTATACGGTGGCGATCCTCCAGGAAAGGGACTTGGAGCTAGATCCGCCTGATATGCTCCCTGTGCCGGAACATTCAGGAAACTCCCTAGTCGCTGCAGCCACCTCGGTGGCTCCACTTTCGCCAACCAGGTTGGCGTCGCCGTTGCTTGCGGCGCTGACACTGCCATTGGTGTCCTAAACTCGCCAGACGATGCTCCAGCATTTCTCGCTTCACCGCTCTGATCAACTGTAGATCGCCTATCCAGGTCCAGTGTCGTTAGAGCACCTCTTTCCGGCTCCACCTGCATTGGCCTGGCTATAGTCTCAACAGCTGTCCGCGATTCAGTCGCTGTGGCTTGCAGCTCAGGTTGCGCCGCCTGTTGCTCAGGCCCCACACCCTCTATCCGCTGCTGGGCCGCATCTGGCCTTCCACCGGGATTCACCCGGACCTCACCAGCTTCACCTGGTAGACCATTTGGTAGTCCCGCAGGGAGCGCTTGGGCACTCATAACCTGCTGAACAGCAGACCGCTGCTGTTCCTCTTGAGGGGCCGGCATGGCCATCGAATTGTGAGCTCGCTCTCTTTTTATGCACTCNTGCTGAACAGCAGACCGCTGCTGTTCCTCTTGAGGGGCCGGCATGGCCATCGAATTGTGAGCTCGCTCTCTTTTTATGCACTCCACAAAAAACATCACTGCAGCATGCCAAAAGTGATTATGTGGTGTCTGATGCATGATTGTACAGAGCTTGCATCTGTTGTCACCACTCACGGCATGACTTATGCTGTGGCTCAAGGGCTTGTTTCTTCGCAGCCGCCCCTTTAAGCCAAAGATGCATCGGCGCATTTCACACCGATCTGCACTGACCTCGGAGCAGGGATTTCTCTANACGGCATGACTTATGCTGTGGCTCAAGGGCTTGTTTCTTCGCAGCCGCCCCTTTAAGCCAAAGATGCATCGGCGCATTTCACACCGATCTGCACTGACCTCGGAGCAGGGATTTCTCTAGGTTTAGGGTTTAGGGTTTAGGGAAAGGGGACAAGGCAAAGGGCAGAGCAAAAACCCAACACCCGAACCGACAAGAGAGGCGGAACCCCAAACACCACAAAACCTTACACCACAGGCTCCAAAACCCGGTCGGCCTGGATGGCGGGCACATGAGCACAGAGCAGTTTGAGCAACATTGTGACAGCTTTTAGGGACGGTAGGGTTTTAGGGTTCAACCCACCTGCCTTAACAGCTCTCTCTGTACCTCAGATTGGGCTGAAGTAGGAGGGGAAGTCGTGCAACATAAGGACCCGGCTGGCATTCAGGGTGCCCAAGATCTCATTCGCCATGCGAGCCCCGCCATTGAAGCGGGCTGCCCGTCGTCTCTGGGAACAACTCAAAGATTGCGTTGTGGGAGCTCGTTCGGCAATATGCGGCAAAGGAAAAAGGTCTCTATGCCTATCGTTGCCCCAAAAATTCAAAAAACCCTTCGACTGCGAACCAAGTATCTTCCGATCCATCCGGACCACGGGGGGCTGGAATACGGTTCATGGCACCCGCGCCCCCTGCAGGTGCCACCCTGTCCTTCATGTATGGGCGGCGCCTCCCCCATCACCACCACCTTTTTTTGGAGGCTTACGTGGGTTGCGGCGCCTGAGATCTGCCTCCTCCCTGGCCTTCCGGGCCTCTTTCGAGATCGCTGCCTCGTTCTTCAACTCCGTTGCCACATGTGCAGCCAAGCCTGCATCAACTCCTTGCCCTGACTTGCGGTACTTCCAACCCATGAACAGGTCGGCCGCGGAGTAGTCTGGGGCCGACGGCGAAATTCTGTGGGCCTCCCTGATCACCTGCATCCGCCGCACCAGAAGTTCCGCCGATTGTAGGACCGGGGCATTCAGCTGATCCACTGTCAACATCGACTCAATTGAATCCTGGACAGACATTCATGTTCATACACGGGCGTTTTCCTGTACACAAGATGATATCCTTCAGTTTTGGCCATGTACTGGACTAGGTGCACAAGGTGCTTCTGTGCTGAGTGTGTCGGTTCTGACATCTTGGAGGCTAAACCTCGCANAGGACGGTCTTGTCCTATGTATAACAATATACCTACACACGTTCGAAATGTTGCTGCTTGTTCCTGGTCCAAAGGCTGTGTCTTGTCGGCTTCCTGAGACTCTTGAGTACACGGTGTTGTTTTTGAGGCCTTGGTTGTTAGCTTCAACTCCTCTCTGAGCTTTGTGAGGTACTTCGGGTCTGAAGTAATGTGAAGCTCATGGTTGTGATAGCTGAACTTCCTTTTGAGGAATCTGATGGNTTGGTTGTTAGCTTCAACTCCTCTCTGAGCTTTGTGAGGTACTTCGGGTCTGAAGTAATGTGAAGCTCATGGTTGTGATAGCTGAACTTCCTTTTGAGGAATCTGATGGTTTGATGTGATTCTCCTACTTCAAGTTCCTGTTCTGTCAAGAAGGGGCCTTCAACTTTGAGTTCGTAGGTCTCTCTAAGCTTGCTTAGCTTGGGCTCCAAGTTGCTACTCTTTCCTGCTGCTTGAATGTC
>BGNK01002609.1:19751-58027 GCA_003297005.1 Symbiodinium sp. clade A Y106
CGGGCGTCGTGTCCTGCGGGTCTCGAGCCTTTACGTCGCAGACGTGTAAACGGCTGTTCCTTGGCATTTACATACTGTACCTGCAGCTGTGCTACTGAAGGGGAAATGTTTAACATTTTGAGCTTTGATCCGGCTCGCTGCTTATGGGAGTGCAGCTATTCTATGGCCTGGCCACGTGCCCTGATAATGGATCCTCCAAGATACCGACGTCTCCCCGGCAGTACGAGAGTTCATCTTTTCTGCCACTTTCTTATTCCCCAATTCTTGGAGGTGCTTGCTCGACCCGGTCCCAATTCCGGGAGGGAACTCGTACAGCGGAGGTGCATGGCGCTTCCAATCGGTTCCCTGGCATGAGGGTTGACGGTACGCCCTCTGGTCCGTCTGAAGCTTCGGCAAAGAAGAGGGAATCCAACGTCGGCTCTTTTAAGGCCTCTAGTGTTTGTATGAGTAGAGTCAAGAAACGGTCACTCCGACGAGCCGTCAAACGGGCTCAATCTGGCAAGTGCATGACCCTCAGAGTCCGTACATGCCGGCGCAGAGCCAGCGGCACCGGGAGCAGCAAAGATTGCATATCCTCTCGTGGAATTGCAGCGGGCTGACCGATCTTCTGTTTGAGGAGCTGAAGCTTTATCTTAGAAGACATCCGGAGATTCAAGTCATCAGCCTGCAAGAAACTCATCGAGCTTTTCAGAGTGAGTGGGTGGTCGATGGATGGACATTCATACACAGTGCAGCTTTGAAGCCTCATCAGGGGGGTGTTCTTCTGGGTTTCAGGGAAGGGTTCTGCGAACGTATCCGGGAAGGCTCCTGCATGCGCGGTGTTTCTCGCAAGATCAGCATCTGGACTTTATATGCTTGTATCAGCACGCGCTCCCGTTCATGATGAAGCGTAAACAGCTCTGGAACAAGGTCGATGGTCTTCTGCGCTCATTGCCGCTGCGATCGTCAGTGGCGCTTGCCGGGGATTTTAATTCCAATCTGTGCACTTCCGCACCTTGCATAGGTCACAGTGTGCTCCACAACAAAGTTAAGCCGGCTGTAGCCGAAGAACGGCGGTGGCTCACTGGCATGCTGGTTTCGCATCAACTTGCAGCTTTGAACTCGTGGTCCCGCCGTCTGCATACTTACAGCCATCCTTCGGGAGTTTCGCAGATTGACTGGATCCTTGTTCGGGCTCCTATTGCCGACTCGATTGCTAGGCAGTGCGCACCTCAAGAGGCTCCAATTGCAGGATGGCGTTCCTCTGGGCACCCAATTCTCCAGGCCTCGATTCCATTGCTGTGGCGGCCCTGGAAGCTTAAGGCTCAAAGCCAGCGTAGGCAGGCTGGACCGAGGCTGCATGTGTTTCTTCCTTTCTGTTTTCTTCTGTGTGCTTGTGTCTTTCTTTATTGCTTTCTTTCTTTCTTTCGTGTTTTCTTTTCGTTCTGTCTTTGTTTCTTTCTTTCTTTCTTTCTCTCTGTTTCTCTGTCTCTCGCTAGCTTAAAACAGTTTAATTTTATTGATGCCTATTTAATTTTTTTGATGCTTATTTAATTTTTTTGATGCCTATCCCGACAGATCAGTGACAACCCCCGGAATCAATCCCCCGTCGAATTCCTCAAAGCAAGCCCCATCCAAACTTGAATACCAAAACAAGCAAGGTCTAATGCCTGATCCCGACAAAACTGCGCTCATCCCGGTTGTACTCATGTCTTTATGGGCATTCAATTTACCTCCAACACGGACTCCAATAGATGTGAAGTTGAAGTCAGGTAGGTTCCTCTTGACGAAGAAACACAAGAGTTTCGTGAACTCAAGCAGTTCATTCGTAACTATAGTTGTTTTGTCAAGGGACCTCGGTGACAAGCCTACTACAAGACAGCCGTGTGGTTTAGGGGCCTTAATCCACAACTTTCTAGGTACCAGTTTGAGTAGTGGCAAAAGGTCGAGTGTTTGAGGGGGGACGGCGCAGTCAGCCAGTTCGCCTCGAAGGTTGCAGGCTTGTTGTTCAAGGGAGAGTTTTACTCGGGCTTTGGGGCTCGGCTTCTGTTGCGGTTTCATGTCTCTTCCTTGTCCGGGTCCTGCGAGCCGGGCTGAGCGAGGATGTAAGGTTCTGTGAGGGAGCTCTCGGGTTATGCGAGGCTAGGGTCAGAAGTGACGTAGGACACTGCCATGAGCACATTGCGGACAAACTTTTGGAGCAGAGGCTTCAGGCTTCAGGATTGCAGTGCAAACAAGGGCGCAGGTACAGCTCCTAATTACAAGCAGGATGACAAGTTGTCAGCAGTACAGCGTGTAAAGGCGACAGTGACATTGCTATGTCAAGGCTCAAAAGGGGGGCAACCCCTGCGGAGCAGAGATCACAGCTCATATACGGACGAAGGAGCGAGGCAGCAACAGCAGGAGCATCCCCTGCTTGGCAGGTACTGGGTACTGGGCTCCCGGGCATCATCACCTATACTGTCGTCTGCTGCTTGCTGCACCTGCATACTCCGGTGGCCCCTCGTTCGTCGGGCGGGCCTCAGGGTTCGCCTCAGTTACGGGTTCGGTCTCCGCCGGGTCCTCGTTTGGTGCAGGCGAGGCGCAGACCCGGGCATAGGTTCCAGCACGGGTCCTTCGGTGTTATTCGGTGTGAGCTCCTCTATCACCCGCCTTAGGCTTTCCAAGCGTGCGTTGACCTGGTCGACTTTCCGAGAAACTACGTCCACAGCGATCGCGAGGTCCGCCACCTTATCATCTAGGGCATGTGCGGTGTCCGAGATGTAGCCAACGGGCTCCTCAAGGCTTGTTGTCTTCCCTGAGTCATGCTGATCCAGCCTGGCGTGAAGCTCCTGCAAGGATAAGCCGAGGTTGACACAGGTTCTTTCGACTGTCTGGTTCTGTCGGCGAAGGCTCTCAGCTATCTTCTCCCGTTGACCCTGAAACTCCTGCTCGAAGGAATCCAGTTTGGTGCCGAGTCTATCAAGATGTTGTTTGAGGGTGTCATCAACAGCTTCCCCAATAACATCCAGGTGTTGTTGGATCCCTCGCAATGTCTCAGGGATTTCACCAAGCAGTGGAGCAGTATGATTCTTCAGGACCACAAGTAGCCCTTGTGTTGCCAGGAATCTTTCTTTATACTCCTCAAGCTCTTTCCCAAGAAGCCGAATGTACCCTTTTAGGTCACGATGTCGACGGAGGCCTTCTTCCTTCATGATGGTGGCGCAGATACGGGGGGAGTCTGAGGTGATGACCCCTGTTGTCAGAAATGACTGTCTTTCTGCTTGAAGCTCCATGCGCATGTTGGTGAACACTCTGTAGATCCTTAGCAAGCCAAGGAGCAGGCCTGCCACAAGGAAGCCCTGGACTATCAGAGTCGCCACTATGCAAGTTTGAAGCATCCACACATCCCAGATGTCAAATCTGCTTCCAACAAAGGGCTCCAAGAAAGTATACAACGGTGAGGGTCCGTCCATGCTTTCGATATACTACGTCACTACGTGTTTCGGCCTCTCGTTGTATGAGCCTCAACGAATATGTAGGCAACTGGTGGGGAATTCATCCAAGCTTCTGTGTCATGTCACTGTCAACCCTACACAAACGAGACTCTCAGTTCTGCAAAGGGCTTCAGGACGCATCTTCATTTTACAGCAAGAAACTCAGTGCGGCAAGGTCATGAAGGCAGTTCAAGGTGTACAGGCAGTCAGTTCAAGGCAGCTCAGCAGCCGGCGTGCAGCAAAACATGCAAGACGCAACAGGTTCAATTAGGTCGTGGTTTAGCGTGTGTTGCAATGGTACCGATTGTGGCATGCCCTCCCGCCTAGATCTAGGCCAAGGTCAACGAACAAGAGAAATACAAAGGTAGATGCAGATAATGGTACGGGGAAGCAAGGATCAGAATACAGGATGGATAGGTTTGGTTATGGGAGCACATGCCTGGGCTGCACGGGGTCGCAGGTATTGTGCCAAATTCAAAGATAAGTATCGAGTAACAACAAGCATGAAGAGTAAAAACGAAATATATGATCGGAGTTAAGTTAGGATTCACTGGACCCGGCTTGACGCTACTTGATCATGGAAGCAGAAGCTACGGAGAGGTGTCTTGCAGGAGTCGGCATTTTCTGCCGAGCTGTTTGCTAGGACGCTTGATTTCTTCATTGCCCCTCTGTTCGCAACATGAGACAGTCTTGGGGCCCCCCTCTACGCCATAGTGTATGCAGATGAAATCCTGCTGCTGGCAACAAGTGCAACACAACTCACCTGCATGCTGAATGAACTCTAAGACACCCTCGAGGCCATTGGTCTCCAACTTGCGAGTCGGTCGGCAAATGCAACAGGAGGTGTGCCAGACAGCGAGGACAAAATGTGGTAAGTGGATAGCTGACTATACCAAAGCTATCCCAAAGCTTGACGATCTGGCCGCACGGGCTGATCTTGCATGTGAAGACCTCGCAGAAGCTGACTTTGTGCAAGTCGCCTCCCAAAGCTGCCATAGACCTTGTCGCTTCCGCTTTGTTGACAATCCTGAAATCAAACAGCTCATTCACCAGAGGAAGCACTCCACGGATCCGCTTGAAAAAAGGCATCTAGGGAGAGAGATTGTCCACAAGAGGGCGGAGTCGAAGAAATCGTGGAGGACTGAACTCCTCGACCGTGCGGCATCAGGAGATTATCAGGTTATCAGCTACTTCCGCAGAAAGCAGGCGCTGTCGGCATCTCAGTTGGAGTACTGTCTTCGTGTAGGCGGCGCAGTTTGTAGGGGATCTACTGCAAGTCTGGTCATCGAGACCAGAAAGTGTGTCTGTAATGTTTTGAGCTGTCGACTTACTGCAAACAATGGTCTTGCAGCTGCGGACAGCCACCTCCATTTGCTTGTCACAAAGGAGTTCAGCAGTTGAAAGCGTTTCTGGAGCGAGCCTCGAGACCTTGCTAGAAAACCCAGATAGCCGTAAAATGAGTTCGCGGCCAAATGTAATCTAGTGGCGATGGTCATCTGACACGTCACAGCGAACCCCACCAAAATGGCAAGGAATATAAACGACTCGACCTCCTGAATGGGATCCGGGAACCTGGCCGGTTGGACCGGAGTCGCCGGCAGGTCCGGTGACCTTATATAGTGGCATTTGCCTCACGCGGAGTGTGACCAAACGGTGGTCAGTACTCATGATGTGGTCAGACTCTTCGACAACCTGCATGTCAAGAGTGTCAACATGTGGCGTGCGATATAAGATGTAGTCAATTTTGGAGCAGGAACCTCTCGTGTTGCTCCACGTGAATGTGCTAGGCGCAGTGTGTGACAGACCAAGGTCGCGCTCCAACAAGTTTAATAGAGCGCTACGTTCATCTGACAATTCGGAAGTGGCATGCAGCAGTTCCTAATTAAGATCACACATCAGAAAAAGGTTGTCGTGGTACCGAGATCCCTCAAGGATCTGTCTCATGCACTGAATTTGTTCCTGCCACACGTCCTGCGAATCGTTTCGATTGAGATAGGGCAGATGTACCGACAGGGCGTACGTAGAGACGCCATCAATGCGGAATTGCACACACATGCCACAAGGTTGTACTGAGATGTGTGCAACATGTGGGGTCAATGAGGAGGGATAACCAACAGCCTGGCACTTGTAGCTACCAGCTGGGGCACCGACCACAAAAAAAACGACTGGTCCTGGAGCCAGAGTGCGGGTATCCCACTTGCCTGTTGCAATCTCTCCACAACCACCTAATTCTTGCAAGCCAATTAGGTCAGTCCCACTCAAGTTGAGCAGGTCCGCGGTTCTTTCTAAGTCCTGGAGGTGTTTGCCCCTTATGTTCCAAGTAGCAACGTGGAAGGGTCATCTCTGCGATGGCTGTTGTAGTCAACGCCCCCTCCCCATGCTGAGGTGAGGTCCTGTTTCCCAGAGTTTCGCAAGGGATGTGCTGGGCAGGCCTGTTATGGTCTCGAACCTGGAGGCAAGAAGAACCCAACCTGTATGGGGTAAATGTCATTAGGGTCAGCATCGTTGGGTCGTTAAGCAGGTTAGCAGCTTCAGCCAATGCCTGCACACGTCCAACGTAGACTCTTCCCCTCCAGTCAATCTCCGGCGTTTCCCTTGCCCTGGCATCCGCATACTTGACATGGATGTAGAACTCCTTTGTGGACCAGCCCCCAAATTTTGTTCCTATCGTCCACTGTCCGGTTCTTGGCCATCCAAAGTTCGCTGTTCTGCTCCCTGCAACCTCCTTTCGTTTCTTTGAGTCGAGCAAGCGTCTGAGTTTGGAAGGCTCTCTGTGCTCTGATCCCCGTAATGTTAGGCGGGAATTTCAAGGCAACCCTGCAAATGTTGACTCTGACATAGGGCACAATGACAGCGTGCAGCCGGTCCTGCATGTTGGTTTTCTGGAAGATTTGGTTTACCTCATGTTCTACGTCTTGTCTACGCCCCTCATTCCAGCCTCCAAAGACAAGCTCCAGCTCCTCGTCTGGGTCTCTGTCATCACGGGGGCTGCTGGGCTGTGAGGAGCCTCTCGGTCCTCCTCTTTCACCTGAGTGTTCCCGACGAGCTGGTGTAGGCGACCTACTCCTGTGGTTATCTGTAGTTTTCTTGTTCTTGGAGGTCTTTGACCTGTCTTTCAAGCGCTGCCACTCTGAGCAAAGTACCTTCATGAAGACTCGAGTGTTCTTGAAAAACCGCCTCTAGTGCCGCTGTTCTGACTTCCTGTTGCTGCATCTCTGATCGAAGTCCTATCATTTCTGCATGTACTCGGTCTTGGCCGTCCTTGGCGGTGTCTGCCTTAGTATGGAGTTCCTGAAGGCTGCTGTGGATTTGCTGGGGAGCATCCATGAAGTTGCCAGATTGGTGCGGCGGCCGCGGTCCTCGAGTCTGTCTTATTGGTGTGTAGGGATGCGGGTTATGTGGCGCGGTCCTGGGAGGCGGCGGCTCTTCCATGCTGGCATCAGGCCCCAACTTCCATGAGCTTAGGCTTCTTTAGGTCAGGGCGCTCGTTTTCAGAAGACGACAGCCCCTCATTTCGTCCTCTGTGTGTTGCTGGGGCCCCGGCCATCTGTCCGTCATTGGCGACAAATTGTGCAGGCCTTACCCTGCCCGTTGCATTCAGCTTGAGGGGCCCTTCAAAGGGCCTGCGTATGTCTTGCAACTGCAAGTCCTTTTCCCGACTCCGCAGGAAAGGTCGGACTCGGCTTAGACGAGCCAGCTGTGACGCTGATGGGGGGGGGGCCGGGGTGGGNGTTGAGATCCTCGTAAGTGCTGTTTGGGTTGGGTTGCGACTGCAGTTCTTCTCACCGGGCCGGGGGGGGGGGGCGGCCGGGGCTGGGGGGCTAGGGGGGGGGGGGGGGAGGGGGGGGGGGGGGGGGGGGGGGGGGGTCCCCCAGCTTCGTCTTCGTCTTCCTGCGACAGATCAAAAACCGGCACCTTCGGTGGTACTGGAACCTCAGCAGGACTCTCGCAATCCCCGATTTCGGGGGTTCCTCGGCCGGGAACTGCAGGGACATCTGGGTCAATCAATTCAGTTGCGTCATTAGTACTGGCGAGGGTGAGTTCAGCTCTGGGGGGTTTGTTGTTTCTACCTCCCGCAAATCTATGGAACCCCGGATGGCATGGGTCGTCCTCTGTGATGGGTGCTTGACCAAAGCTCATGCAAACATTCCTAGGCCGGTCCTCTGTCAGCTCAGCGGGAGTGCCAGGCTGGGTTGTGCTCACATCTTCGTCGTTTCCCAGCTCTTCTCCTGCATCCAGGTCCACCAGGGTCCTGCTTTCAAGAGCAGGTCTGAGGAGGTCCCCACCTTCAGCCGAGGGGTGATTCATCTGTGGTGCAAGTGCTTCATCAGGGAAGCCCGGGGCCCTGTAACCGGCAGCTCCTGGAAGTAACTGAGCTTCACAGCAGACATTGTGGCTCTCCAGATTTTCTCTTTTCTCTCCGTCTCTCTCCAAGGAAACTAACAACAGGCAGAAGGATGCCAAGGGGTGGCAAAGTGCAAAAAGCAAGGCAAGACAGTGCAAGGCAGTGCAGTACAGCAAGGCAGCGCAGTACAGTAAGGCAGAAAGAAAAGCGGAAAGCGGGAGATCAGTATCAGTGCAGAGAGACGGTGATCAACGGAGCGGACAGTAGGAAAAAGTGGTGCAGCCAGGAAAGGATAAGAAAGCGTCACGGAGACAGGAGGTAGACCGGTTAAAACAAAGAGGGGATCGTTTTCCTGAAGGAGGAACAGAGGGTCGATCGAGTGTCAGGGTCCTAGGCCGGTGCCGGTAAGTTCCTATTCAGCTCGCTTGAGCCGTAGCCAGTAGTAGTAGTCGTCGTCGTAGTAGTAGTAGTGGTGGTGGCAGTAGTGGCAGTAGTAGCAGTGGTAGTAGCATCAGCAGTAGCAGTTTCTAGTACTGCTACTGCTGCTGCTACTACGACTACTGCAAAATTACGATTATTGATACTGGTACTTGTGGTAGCACTACTGTAGTGCCAGTAGAGGCACACCAGCAGCAGCACTAGCAGCAGTAGCAAAGGCAAGTGCATGAGCAGTAGTCTCAGCCGCTGTGTCTGTTCATGCTGCTGCAGCTGTGGTGACGGCTGTGGCGGTGTGCATCTAGCATGAACAAAGCCACATTGAAGCACTAGTTGAAGCTAGCAACAGCACTCACCCGCAAGATTGGCCAGCATTTGTGCAAACCACATTGAAGCGCACTGCCAGTTCACTGTTTTTTTCGCCCTCTGCCAAATGAGCTTGTCGAGCTGCGAGCCCAGTAGCCTTTTGCTTCTGGCGAGACTGCAACATCTGTTTCACGAGCTGTGCTTCATCAGTGCACTTTCGGCCAAAAAAGTCGAACAAACGACAATGCCAATGTCGTCGAAATAACGACAAGTACTGCCCCTGATATGATCGCCGTCGCTGCCTACATTGTTGACTGCCTGCCTGTCCTAGACTCCAACAATCTCTCACCGATTCTAACTAAGCACAGGTGGACCGACTGGCAAGGCCTTGCAAGGCTTGCATGCCTTTCCCACCGCCGAGCACACACCTCAATGTGCTCCAGGAATTTAATGGATCGTGCAACACTCATCTGCCTGCGACATGATTTTGCTCACATCAGCGCGGCCATGCAGCCTGAGCATTTACCGGCTGCAATTATTGAGCAGTTGATTCCGGGCCTTGTGTGCACGCGCTCATGCAATCAGGCCGGCTGAATGAAGGCAAGTCACCCTTGCAAGAATTTGGCCTGTTGCATTGTCGTGATGGTCCCAGGCCGGCACATGCGTAACCATGGTAAGAGAAGCCTCGACCATTTCAACAAATGCCCCCGCAAGCAGCCACTCTGACATCGCACCGTATTATGTTGGACTAAAGGCTCGCCGGGGACATCAAATCTCTGGATGGCGAGGACGGCAGCACAAACGCCAGAGCGCCCAAAGCCCGCCTGAACGGCTGCGTTGCAACCACGACCCACACTTTGGTTTCCTTGGTTTGGTTTTGGGACTTGCACTTAGGTCCAACGCCCTGGGCATCTGCAAGCATGTTGGAAAGTCGCGCAATGTCGCCGTAACTCGCTGCTGCATTATTTCATTTGGACTCGCCAAATCATGACAACACTTAAAGCCGGCAGTCGGGTCAGCCCACCTTGCAGTGAAAAGCTATGGCCTTGTCTTGGATGCCATCACAACCATCTATGACTTTCTTCAGCACGTCCTGAATCTCTGCTGGACTGCAACTGCATCTGTTTAAGTCCTTGCCGTCTTGCCTTTGGAGGTACACCTCCCTGTGTGTCGTCGTAAGCTGCTTGAATATGGGTCATACCCAGTTCCACGAACAGGTTTGGGTCATAGCTCTTGTTGAGACCTCGGCATGCAAATGTCGAACGCTCTACTTGCGAAAACGTTTCGGCACATCGGTGTAAATGTCATCTCTCTGCATGTGAAACCTGCCTGATTCTCTGTCCTTGTTCAGTCGCACCAACGCGGTGACTTCGTTGGACTCGAACCAAGAGAAAAAGTTCGGCGAGTCTGGAGGGACGAGATGACTGGCTGTGGCAGGATCCGGGTCCAATGCGGTCGTGACCTAGCCGAGAAGCACTGTGATTCTCCGCACCTTTGGAGCTACGACTGGGGGCCTCGCGGGATCAGCAAAAAGAAGAATTTGGCCGGGAATGACCCAAGCAGCATCCCACTCAGCACACAAATCCCCGAATGCCTCAGCTCTTGACTCTCTGCGAACGACTGCAACTCGTTGCAAAGCAAGGCCGTGCCAAGCAACTCGCGCGTTAAAATGCTCCACCTCCAACCATTTCCGCCTCTCGTGGCCCCAATCGCCGGAAGAATCACGACACCACGCTGCACACAATCTATATAGCAAGATGCACTGGGTTGCCGCACCTGATTGCCAAGTCCAACGCCTCCAAACACTTTTCCAGAGACAGGTGTCTGGGAGGCGCTGGCTTGTGCAGTGGAGCCCAGGAATGCTGCCTCAAAGCTCTGCTAGGCAAGCGATCTCGTAGGATTGCTGCAGTTGGCACACACACACAAGACGTCACAAGACACTTTATGCAAGCAGTGCTGGCGTTCTACGTACTCCAAAATACTCGTGAACAAGGAGCCGGAAACCGACTTCCTGCCCACTCCAAACAGACACGGCGGCATCCAGGGTGCATCCTCTCCTCGGGTTGCAGCCATCACTGTGCGAAGATTTTGGAACAATGCGCGTTGCAACTTGAGGTCAGCGTCATCAGCAAGGGATATGCAGAGGTGCAGAGTGCCGAAAAGGCCCTGTGCGAGGCAAACTTCTCGCCAGTGGGACACACCACCAAGACTTTCTTCTTAGCCTGGTGCAAGGGAATCGATATGAACCGAACAAATGAAAGGCAGAACTAACATGAACTAACAACAGTGCCTGCAGCTTCTCATGAAGGAAGCGACTGGACTCTACAATTTGGTCAAGAGCTGGCGGTCCGTCATCGTGGTAGTATCCTTGGGAGGTCAGTTGGCTAGCTTACAATCTTCGCACACTACGAACGAACTGAACACAGGCTCTGCGAATGCCAAGAGCAAGTGGTGGCCTAAAACTTGCGCCCATTATATACCGCATCTCAAGCTGCCAAACCAGGCGACCATCAACGACATAGTGTGGCACTTGGTAAGCACCCTTGCGCACACATGGTTCGTTGAGAAAGCAAACCACATCAACATCTCCGGATTCGTCAGTCACCTGGAAAGGAATCGGGATTGAAGCCTCTCGTGCGCATAAACTGTGTTTTTTTCTGCATGTCGACCGTACATCCTTTGTGACTGTCTGGCGCACCGTGGGCTTCCACGTGCCGTTGTCCTGCACACAGGCCACGTCATCTGCCCAGCGCAGATCTGCCCCCAGCACGTTCACAATCGGCATGGGCAAACAGCAAAAGCAAGCAGCAGGCTGAAATCTGTGGCAGAAAACTCTGGTAAAGAAAAGCGTTGCGCTGTGGGTTCTATGATTGCAGCTTCAGACACTAGCCGCTAGCCTGCGGCTTGAGTGGCAGAAAACGGCAGTCGTGGAGCACAGCTCCGCATGCCTCATCATGCCTCCCTCGCACATCCAAGACTCAGAGAGAGAGAGAGAGAGAGAGGAGAGAGAGAGAGAGCGAGAGAGAGAGACAGGGAGAGAGAGCGAGAGAGAGAGAGAGAGAGCTAGACCCACTCAGGGGGACAACCTTTCAAGTGCTGTTTTGATTCATCGTAAGCTGAAACCCCATGAGTGGACAACAAACCCTTGACATGTGACTGCCACGATTACCTCGCTCATTGATTAAGATGTTAGCGAACTATTTCAAAGGGGAACTATCGTTGGCAATGCATCCTTCCTGCAGACTTTCTGACCGTGGAGCGTTCAACACAGTACAGCAAATGAAGATGGCACTGGTCACTTGCTTTCTTTTGCGAGTTGGGGGGCTCAAGCTCACCTTCTAGTCTTGGCTCAAGGAAGTTTGCCTTAAGCATATGAGTCCACCTGACAAACATAGCGAGTCCGCAGAAACATGGTTGAAACCCCTGATACTGTTATAGACCTCTATACTTAAGCAAACCTTCGGGGGAAGATCAACTATGTGTCACGCTCCCACAAAGCCCCATAACAAATGGGGGGGCCTTGAGCTCGGGGGGTTTGAACGCCCCTCATGCTCTGCTGAAGAGAAGAGAGAGAGAGAGAGAGAGAGGGAGAGAGAGACAGAGGGAGGGAGGGAGAGACACAGAGACATAGAGACACAGAGAGAAGGAGAAGGAGAAGGAGAAGGAGACGGAGACGGAGAAGGAGAACAGAAAGAGGGGAGAGAGGGAGAGCGGAAGAGAGGGAGAGAGAGGGCCGGAGGCTGTCTTGATGATCTTTCGGCGCAACTAGACAGATTGTCCGAGATTCTTGGCTACACTAGACTCACGACAATCTTTATTGTTGCTGGCGCCTCCTGGCGTGGAGCAGGGAATGGAACAGCTCTGCTTGCAGCTGCCTCGTGGCGATGCACCAGCGGCGCAATCATGCAGCATTATGCAGTAAAGGTTGAGGAGGTGCTTCAAGCAGCACTGTGATTCACAGTGATGCCTTGGCGAGGCCAAGCTTAAACTAAGCACATTCGGTCTCACTTCCAACAGTTATCACTTATCGCTGACATGCAGCAACGTAAGCGAACCGCGACTGGCCCCTCGACCGACACAGTTCAAATGTTCAGACTTTCTCACGACTTGCTTCGCAGCAAATGTCCGAGCTGCAGGCATTCATGAATCGGCTTGCATTCCTTGGTGCAGTTCTTGGTGTATAAAGATCATCTTCCACGGGCTGCATGCATCCAGGTGGCTCTGTTTCACATGTCTTGCCGAGGCAGGGCAAGGAAACGTCAAATGCAGCTGTTTGCGGACTGCTTGGAAGCCTTGGTTTGCTTTTGCGGTTGCTTCGCGATCTTCGCTGCATCTGGTTGTTGTGACATGGGGATCCTGAGCCAGTGCCGGCCCCTCACAGAACGCGAGGTTTGCTGCGACTCTGCGAAGCAGTACGCAACAGAGATAGCTTCTTCAATAGCACCCTCTTTTGTCAGCCTCTGTTACCTTCAACGCATCGTCCACTATCCTTCCGGAATTGGATCTGCGCCCCTCGCTGTTGGACTCCTGGCAAGTGCCGTAGACAGGGTGATTCTGGTTGCTTGCTGTGGCGATCCAAGGCCCCAGTCAACTACCCGGAGTGATTTGTGTCCTTGAAGGTTGGCAACATTTCTGGCTCCTGCGGCTGAGGAACCTCCCGATTGCGCACACCGCTTTGCCAGTCTGACTGGGAGGGAAAAACCTGCCTCAACAAAGTACGTGTGCTGCTGGGCAACTTGAGCAGAAGAGCGCCTGCAGGCAATGCTTCGTTGCGTCACGACCGCCAGAAAGTAAGCGAGAAGGAAGCCAAGAAGGCCTGTCTGGGCAAAGCTGCAAAAGGGATTGCAGCAAGTCCAAACCCAAGGCTGATAGACTTCCATGCTCGGCAAGAACCTCCCAGCCTTGCGAGATGCAAACCACGTGTCACGAATTTCTTTCGTTGAAAACTTCACATAGGGGGGACATTGATGGACACAGACATAATCAGGTACCTACATACTGTAGCACATCAGCTCCATGCATGGAGGTATGTCATGTTGCCATGTAGGGGATGCAGTTTTACATGTAAACAGACACGCCCGTGCACGCCGCACCGACACAAGCACACAGCACACTGTAGGCTGTGCGGTCGATGGGCGTGTTGTGCGAACGTTTGGAGATGCATGCAAGGATGCCAGTAATGCCTGTACGAACGCACGCACGCACGCACGCACGCGCATGCCGCCAAGCTACACCACAACAAGGGCACGCACAGATACCACATGTAAGGGCAGATGTAAACTGCGCGGAGGGCCCGTGCAGGGAGGTGCAAAGGCACGCAACTCGGGGAGGGGCCATTGGGCGAATGGTATCACTGGTCTGCCTGTTGTCATCATCAAATGAGAGCTTGTGGTTGCGGAGCATTGATGGCGGACATCATGACTGGCCTTGGTTTTTGTGAAGACAGACCGGTGGCCATTAATAGCCGCAATGCTGGCTTCCTAAACTTTGAAACCAGCCACCAGCGTGGTCCCAGCATTGCGCCGTCTGCCACGTATTGCCGCAAGGTCATTATGAATCGAGTTGGTAAACAGGCAATGCAACAAGAACGCTAGGCAAGCGTCATACCCCATCAATCCGTCACCACGACAATGCAAGCCTGCCCACCACCTGTACAACGTGCAGTAAAACAGAACATGACGCAGTCCCATCAAGGCGAGCACGACGAGCAAGCGTAGAAGCTAAATACAGGAATCTAGGAAGCTGACCGACTCCTGGCCGTTACGACCTTACGAGTTCATTCCACACCCGCTCGCCCGACTTCGATGTCTCGCAGATCACCACAAGGATTTCGCTGCTCGCGCTGCCAGGCCTGGGAGGAGATCTTTGAAGCTGTCTGCCAGTTTCCAGTTTGGCAGTTCCTGGCATCCCGGCCAAGATTCCTGCCAGAGACTTCGATGGGTTCTGGACGGCACACGTACTTCGATTCTGCAATGCCTGTTGTGCTGCAGTCCTCACTCGGCAGGCCGGCCAAGCCGAATATCAAACCAAGCTGATGCAGCTCTGCCTTCCCCTGCACCAGCGCAACAGATTGCAAGAGCACTCACCTCCTGTCGGGGGAGCCGTCCTAGTCAAATCCAGGGGAACCGAAGCAGCTTCCAGCAACTGCACGCTATATGTCAGGTATCGATGACGGCAAAGTGGTTGTGCATGTGAGCTTTTCGACCCGGCTGGTTTGCGAAACTGGGTGTCTTGCAAGGCCTCGAACAATGGTCGACGCAGCAACAGCTCCCCAAAGACACAGCCAATGCTCCAGATGTCGATCTCACTGCTATACATCCTGTACAGCAGTGACTGCTGATCAAAATCGTCGAGCCAACAGCACAAATACACTTCCTCTGTCCAAGCAGAAGTTCTGGAGCGCGATACCAAAGTGATTGGACCTCGAATCTGCAGCAGTGTGGGGATAGCCACACACACACACACATGCGGGACTTGCATGCTTTAGACTGAAGAGTGGGGATGATGGAACAAACTTTCTGCACCCCACGATTGTACCTAATTCGCGCTCTCTCTGCCCAAAGCACGCACATCAAACAAGCCATGCGTCACGCTGGGTGTAGGGGCGCAGCGGCCTCAGAAATACAGTGGTGTTTCAGAAGTACCAGCATGGGTGGCCTATCACCAGCGCTGTGCAGATCCCAATTGGGATCTTTGGAGTTTCTGCGAGCTTGACACTGGGACGTGGGCTGGCCAAAATGACGTGCCAAGCCGAAGTCACAAATCTTGAGGACCCCGTTCCTCAGCTTGGCCCAGCCGGCAGGGCCAAGAGTCTAAGAGTGTGGTGTCATTGCGTTTCAACCAAACCGTGGGCCATCGCGGTCCTTCAGCCATGTGACTTGTCCAGGAGAATATTGGATGTTTTGAGGTCGCGGTGCAAAATCCAGCACTGGTGCAAATGCCCAACTCCACGCAGCAACTGGATAAGCAAGCACTTCATCTCTGCGATTGCAAAGACGTGCTTCGAAAGGAGAACTTTCAACTCGTGCTCCACATACTCCATGACCATGAAGATGTGCTGCAGTGAGTTGCCGATAACCTTGAAGCAGTGCACAGGAGAAGAGACAAAGCCATGCATTAGTCGGAAGGCTTGAAGGGGTTGGAAAGGCCTGGCGCCGTAGTACAGAACAGCTACTAAAGCAAGAGGCACATCGGCATATCGCAATCTCGGGACAGAAGTGCGGACACAAACAGCTAGCATACCCATACAAGTAAGCGAAGGCTGAGCTTCGAGCAACCTCCCGGCATCGCACGACGTTGGGGTGCTGAATCTCGAGCAGGAGGGAGATTTCGCGCAATGAAGAGCTTGGGAAGCCGTCGTCTGATTTAACCGCTGTCAGCTTCAGCTGCTTGAGGGCAACAACCTTGAACACCGCTGTCCGACTGTGTTGCTGTATAATTTATAATCGATGCAACTGTCACGCCCAAAGATCTGCGCACAAGCCCCGCGGACAATGATGAGATGGACCAAGGCTGAGAGAGACCATGTGCTTGATTGAAGCAAAAGTCTGTCCCTCCTATCTGGGTGGTGATTCAGCATGGGATTCGATGACGTGTACGTACGTTGCACGAAAGCTCATTTTGCCTCTGATACATTTTCATACCCAAGAACACCACTCCGACGGCAAGGTACTGGCAAAGAACTACGAAACGTGACAGCCAGCCACCCATGCCAAACATGCCCTGACAGTGACATCTTCTAGCATGATAAGCGTAGATATGCACAGGAATTGCACAGGTCGAGCGAGCTTCTGCAAGCCTGTGCGCTGCAGCTTCCTGTTTGCTTGAAAAGGATTCTGTCTGGAAACTTGTCAGCCAAACGTCTTGGTGCGTCTTCCACAATCGTTCGGGGCAGCTGACGAATTCGTCGAATTAAACCATAGTCTTCCACATCTGGTTGTCGTCTACTGCTTGCCGCTATTTCCCAACGTTGCTTGAAAGCAACTTCGCGGCGACCTTCTGCTTCCTGCAGAAAACCAAGTGTCTGTGTGTAAACCGTGTTTTCCCCAATATGCTCACTAGCAGGTTTTCGCTGAGAAATCAAAACGACTTGTTGCCAAAAGCATCCACGCCTGGGGTTTGGTAACGGCAACAGCAGTTCGATCCATCAACCGCCGACGGTTCCGAACCTGAAGCTTCTTCGAGCACTGCCACTGTGACGATCTGCTACATCGCTTGATGCAAAGCATCGATACGGCCATTGAAGCAATCAATGCAATGTATATGCGATTCAATGGGTAAGTGACGGCAATTGTAAAAACAGAAAGGAATCAAGAACCCCGCTCAAGGGCAAAATCGGACCGGCCCCAACCCTAAAAAGGCCGCACCCATGATGGATTTGAAGACGGGGGCAACTCATTCTGAACTTCAGCGTGCAACTTCTCCGCTCTCCACATCGCAGGCCCTGTAAACCACACCATAAGTGCCCTCATCGATTCGATTTAGCTTTCGGTATTGCTGAACACTCCGGCACCCAGGGATCACTGGCCCAAAGCCAGCATCAACTTGTGCTTGCGTTCGTGGTCGTTTCGCTCCACTGCGACAGCTCATCGCCAAGCATCATGGGAACAACGGAATTGCAAGAGTATTGTCTCTAAGCCCATTAATGTTAAGGCTACATAGAGGCAAATTGGAGACAGACAATCTGTGCAGGAAACCTGCTGCACGTGGGCAACCAATATCTTGCTGGAAGTCTCTGAAGTAGCCACATCTTCTCTTACACTGGGTATTTATCTTGCGGACACGGCCACGGGCAACATACATTCACTCAACTAGGCGTCACGAGAGTCTGTGCAAGCTTGCAGACCACCATCAAGCACTAGCTAGTTTTGCTCTCTTGCGCCATTCAATTATCTGAGCCAGAAGGCTGAGGGCAGCGGCCGCTCAAAACGTAAAGAGTGGTGTGAAACTACCATCATGCAGGGCTCGTACTCGTACAGGGCATGGCTTCGAAAGGTATTCAGCCCGCTGTCACGGTGACTCGTCGATCCGCCATCCTCAGAAAGACGCGGATGCTGCTTCTTGAACAAAGAAAATCTCGTCCCGAGCCCGGCACGCGTCCAACACGGCTATCCCTCCTGACAAAGGTCGATCTTTGCCTAACGAGGCGAAGAACAGCACGCCAATGACCAAGGCTCCAAGCCATGAGACCCCAGCCTCCGCAGCCAAGGTCCGGTGGAATACCCAAAAAAGCCATTTGCGGCCTTGCGCTTGGTGAAACGAACTTCCGTCAGGCTTCTTGAGATTCGCCGTAACACGTGAAGACAACGGGTACTGCATGCGGCAAGCGTTCTCGGAGTCTTCGGCTAAAAGCTTCAGCAGGCGCCAGGCTCGTGTGGATGACTTGGATTTGCTATTGATGCGTTTCTCGCCAATCGCAGCTCCACGTGACTGGCCAGTCCAGAACCCCGTTTTGGAGGATGCGGTAGGTACTGCAACGGAGCACTCTGCCGAAACCGACAACCAACACCTCGACTCTACGCAGCCCAACGCCGACACTCAAGTGCTCCCACACCTTCCAACCTGAAACTAAAACCCCAACGTTGAGTCTGAAAGAGGAGCAAAGCCTCGATTGAGTGTTTGGATGTAGGGTGGCGGGTCTTCCGGGCAGTCACTGAGCCATCTCAGTAGTTAAGGTCAAGGTTAACCCATGCTTCCATTGAAACCAACAGGATTTTTGAGAATGACCGAAGGCTATACTCGTGCTTCGGACCAAACTCTAAAGCTGAGCTTTTGACTCCGAACTGGGACATACTGCTCCCAAGAATCCGGCAGAGTAGGCTTTTGCTTCGAAGATTGGGCACGTGACACTCTCGACGAAGCTGGTCGACCTGCTCCATTCCGTGGGAATGGCAGCAAGCCCTGACTTCCATCAGAACATCCGAGATCCAGGTGCTGGCCTGCTGCGGGTTTCGGGGCACGAGGCCTGTTCAAGGCAATGCGAGCAGTGACACCAACTCGGGCCAGGCGTGCTAGGCCAAGCCTTGTGCAGGATGTGGTCCTGGACCTTATGCTGCTCGGTGCTCCACAGTTGCTTCATGCCATCGAAATATGTAGCCGGGCGGACGCTGGGAAGTCAGCAACCCGAAGCCGGAACAAAAACCGACGACTCCTGTGCGCACTCAAACATCCCAACAGCCTCGAAATTCGTCGGCTTGCGTTTCTGGCTACGAGTATTTTCTGGAAACTGCCACTCGCACGTGTCCAGGACGAGGCTTTCGGTTTGTTCTCTTGCTCTTTGGCGTTTAAAGTACATCTGCGGGCTTTCTACGGCAACTTGAGGTTTTGGGGCTTGGCGTTTCAGGTTGCGGCTTTAGGGCTTCAGGCTTCAGGGGGTTGGGGCGCTGTGCCGCATAAAGGCCACCAGATGCCTCCTGATGCCGCCTTTAGCGACTTTCTGAGTAGTCTAAACATGCCACCTCGACCACATCATACTCTCCAGAGCAACATGTACGGGAAATGGGCCTTGAATCTCGACATGCTTGACCTTTGAAGAAGACCGGATGTGGCTCTAAATCTGCATTTCCTCAGACTTTGAAAGATAGCGCCTTTGCTGCTCATACAGACTGTATGTACCAGCTTGCCAGCTTGCCAATTCCCCCCTGGAAGGAAGCAGACAGACATGGCAAGTAGGATCTCACCGTGGGAAGGTGCAAACGTCCATGACGGAATCCCCAGGTTTGTGATGGTGTTGGTTCTGAAGGCTTGCCGTTTGGAGAAAGACTGCCCACAACATCGCTGCGACTCTGCTTTGAACCTCTGGGCAACGTCAATGTTACACCGAACCCACTACGTAGCTTACAGGGTCGAGCGCATCATACCAACAAGACCAGCCCGTCGCAAATCGAGAGCATTGCAAACCGATATTCGTTGAACGTGTCCAACTGCAGGTCCTCTACTACTGTACGATGTGGCATTCGCGAACGGCTTGCAGACTAGACTTGCTTGAAAACTTTCCCGACGAGGGTCTTAATCTTGGCGGAACAAAAAAAGAGTTGGCTGAATGCAACAAGTATTGCCAAGGAGGCAACACGGACTTCCGGCGTGGTTCTTCGGATGAAGCCTCGGTTATTAAGGCAGAAACCTGAAGACAATACAGAGCTGGAGCTGGAGATCCCTGCCTCAGAAGACGGGGCAGCCTCGGTGACCTGAGCTGATGCAGGAAGGACTGCGGTTGGACCTCAGCTCCCTCTCCTTCCCTGCCTCTCTCGCCGGATTCGCTTTGATGTCTGTCGACCACGCCTGCAAGCAAAGTCGGAGTGTGTAGTACAAGCCGTCCGCAAGAACCCGCCACTTCGGTTGAACGCGGCTCAGCCAAGCAATGAGGGTCCAGACTTGTTTTACCTACACGCGAGTTGGAATGAATGCCAGAAGCCATGCCTTCCTCCCTCTGAACTCTGATTGCTGCGAGGCTGTTATTATTCCATGTCATCTCACGCAATCTTGCAACTCGCCCGAAGCGGTCACGGCTTCCCGCAGTTCTCTTTCTCTCCAGCACTCACAACATTTACCAGCCCAAGAAATACTAGATGTTGAGAAACCTTGGCGACTGCACGAACATGCTTGACACGTGCTCGCGAAGGGAACTCCCCACTACTGCACCAGTCGACCAAAATAAATGCTTTCTTCTGCTACCATCTGTACGCAATCGACCCACATCTTACCCGGCTTGCTTTTTGACCCCGCTTGTATTGACAACAGAGCATCGACTTTTCCGCTGACAGCCGATGCGCATTCGGGTAAAAGTTTTTTTTGCAGTGGCCGCGGGCGTGGCCGCAGGCCGCAGCCTGCGCAGGCCGCAGGCCGCAGTCCGCGGTCCGCGGGCCGCGGGGCCGACATGGTTGTCGTCGTATGACCAGAGCAGCAGCAGAGCAGCTATAGAAGTTGATTGTAGCAAATTGTAGCAGGAGTAGCAGTAGTAGCCGTGGTAGCAGCGTAGCAGCAATCGCTACGAAACCCTCATTATATCCTAGAGGGTGCGAAACCCCAAACTCTAAACGGAAGGGGTGGGTCCGGAGCCCTCAACCTTAAGAAAAGTGTTTGGCTGCGAAACCTTGAATCCTATAATGCACTATAAGAAGTGAGTGGCTGCGAAACCGCAAACCTTAAAAGCGTGCATGGGTGGGCGCAAAACCCTGAGCCTCAACAGGGGTGAGTGGCTCCGAAACCCTCAAACCCTAAAAGGAGAGGGTGGGTGCGAAACCCTGAATCCTAAAAGGACTGAGTGGCTACGAAACCCTCATACCCTAAAAGGAATGGGTGGGTGCGAAACCCCAAACCCAGAGGGTGGGTGCGAAACCCTTATAGAACACACCAAAACCGTTAAGCCATGAGCGAGCGCACTACTCTTTTACTCAGAGGGCTTGGGCACGAGAGTCACGGTATGCATACACAACATGATGACTGTACATGATCATACAAACTCCTACGCAAGGTGCGATGCAAAACTACAACCCTGAACCCTGAAAGGGGTGGGTGGCTGCGAAACCCCAAACCCTAAAAGGAATGCACATGGATGGGTGCGAAACCCTGAACCCCAAAACGGCTGAGTGGCTACGAAACATTCAGACCCTAAAAGGAGTGGGTGCGTGCGAAACCCTGAACCTTAAACGGAGTGAGTGGCGACGAAACCCTCATACCCTAAAAGGAGTGGGTGGGTGCGAAACCCCAAACCCTAAAAGGAGTGGATGGGTGCGGCGAAACCCCAAACCCTAAACGGAGTGCGTGGGTGCGAAACCCTGAACCCTTAAAAGAGTAGGTGTGTGCGAAACCTTGAATCCGAAAAGGAGTGGGTGGCTGCAAAAAATTCAAACCCCAGAAGGAATGGGTTTAAACGAAACATGTTGATGGCCGGTCACGGCCATGCTCGCGGGCCGCGAACCACGGAGCGTCGCCACGGGCCGTCGTGTACAGCCACGTGTGGTCCACGTGAACGCGAGCGCGTGGGCGTGGGTCGCGGTCCGCGCGCCGACGCGTGGCCGGGGCCGCGGGCCGCGAGGCCGCGTGGCCGCGGGCCGCGTGGCCGCTTGGCCGTGGGCCGCGGGCCGGGCGTACATAATACATACTATTATGGCTCATTCCTTCAGGCTTTCTGCACAAGTGCTTCAGGTCTGGCCCAGGCTTTGCGAGCTGACCATGTCTACATGACACGAAACGAAGAACGGCTCCGCCACACCTTCCTGCTTCTGCTTCGGAAGGCACACAATCCCGGACATCTTGAATTGCACACCGTGCTTAGGAATGATCGACCGGCAAAGCAATCCACGAGTGGAGCAGCGAATACCCCCCCCCCCCCCCACAACCCAACCCGCAACAAGCCAACACGATCAACCACCCACCCGAGGCGGCTCTATGTGGACGAAGCAGGCAGCAGANCCCCCCCCTCCCACAGCCACACCGGCAAGCATGCCAGAGACGCATCGATGGCCGCTTGGGCCACTTCAGGCGACGCAGGAGCTGAGTGCGAGTAGATGCAACTGTCTCCATGTGGACCTTGGAAACGGTTGCTTTCAAGTCCGTGCTGTGCAGTCGCAGCACTCCATAAGTGAAGACGAGTGCGTAAGGTCCCAGCAGAAGCCCAAAACAGCAAAAAATCGACAAGGTATCATCTTGCAGGAGCGGGGCCTTGGTACAATCAGCAAACATTGCAGCCAATTCCCATTCTGCAGGTGGAAAGACGTTGTTGTACATTCGCATTGCAGGTAGCAGGAGCCGTCGATTTCCTCGACGGAACACCTGACCTACTAGTACTTGACGATAGAAGTCAATCAAAATCATTTCACCAAAAACTCCGGGTACGATCATCCAAATCACACCGTGTTGAAACCACCGCAATACAGCGTTATAGGATGTTTTAGGCAAATCTGTGAACACTCGGTACCTGATAATTTTTGTGCTTATGGAAACACCCGGAACACTAGAGCCAGCGAAAATGTACACCAACACACTTCCAGGACCTATGCGGGCCCGACAAAGTTGTACCAATAGCTTACAGGAGCGTGTTCAGGGAGAAGGAGAGACTGGCTCAAAGACCACCAAAAGCAATGTTCTTCTATGCCGTGGTCTTATCTGGAATAAGGATGAGCTTCGAATAAGCTCAGCAGTTATGAACCTGTACTCCAGCACAAATTGTGGCATAGTGACATCATCAACAGACACACAAATCTCGTCTGTGTTCCACATTCGATCCATGCCAGCACATGTCTCGTTCCTGCGGCTGTTCTGCTGTCAGCATCGTGCTTTCGGCATGCCGTGAATTAGTTCGCAGCAGCATGGTCCCGGTTGACATCTATACCACGATTTACTCTCGATATTGGCAGTGCGGCTGGCCGCAATGTAGCATGCCATGCTGCTGTGCTTCACAACTTCGTCTCCCCTCACAATGCTTGAGAGCTGGGCGCGTTTGCGCAGTACAGCGGATCAAATTCTCGTCGGGGGCGGCATACTTCATGTACATATGTACAACTTGGCCTCAGCGGCTCAATTGCTTCAATTGCCCGCCGCCGGACTTTCGGTTCAAGCAGAGCAGGGACTGAGGCCCTCTACAGCCGACAGAAACCTTTTGCACGAACTCGCGGACAAAAGGTCAAGCCTGGCACCAGAACAGACACCACACCTCACCACACTGCCTCTGAGAACATAAACATGCAGCCGTCTGGCGTCTCTCTGGCTCTGCATCTGGAGGGAGCTCTCGATTCTGAAAGGAAGCACTACATCTAGAATCTACAAAGTACAAACCAAACAGCATAAGGTGCCAACATCGACCAGGCCCTTGGCACTGGGAATGTCCTAAACAGCACAGGATCGTATATAACGTGTCGCCAAATGCACTACCTCACGAGGCACCGACAACTTTCAATTCGAAGCCAGGGGCTGCCGGTGCAGGCGGCGTCGATCTGACTGAACCTGTTCGTCCACGATGTCGGGGTCGACAATTATGTTAAATTGCAAAGCCAATGACTCGGGCCATCACGCTGCGGATCAGCCAGTATGGGCTGCACTTGTGGCTGCCCTATCGCTGCGTAGCCTGATAAAGACCGTGGGAACACACAGGCGAATTAGAAGGCCTTCCGCGTGGCACTTTCTGCGAATCATCAAATACCCGGAGCACGCGAAGGCGTGTGTACACGCTCGCTGGAAAAGACAGCCCAACATGGCTCCAAGACGAAGCGAAATAAGGCACCTAGTAACGCAAGTATAGCGTATTTACTTCGCCAATGTCGTTTGCACGTGTAAGGCTTGAAAAACAGAAACCTTTCTTGGAGCTGGCAGATGGCTGGCCGGCGGTTTGCATTCACAGCGAATCTCAGCGACGAAGATGAACCCCAAGTCAAGAGGCTTCGGCTGGGCAAACCGCCAGTGCTGAAAGTTGTACACGGAAGAATCCGTCGTTGTGTTCTAGCTCCCATATCGCCAGGCTGGTCAAGCAAGGCTCAAAATTCCTACTTCTTTGCCCGGTGCATCTGCTGCGTTTCAAGGACGTCAAAAACCTCCAGTCCTGGCTTGCGGTTGCATTTTCCTCAAGGCTCCGATAATGCAGTGGAACTGATCAGCCTTTCATTCGGCTCGGACAGCCCCGTGCTAAGTACATCAATCGATGTTGACATAGGCAGCCGAATCCTAAGGACTCTAAGCTCCGGGCTAGCATGTATTCCACCACCAATGGAGGCCACCCATGGCCTCAATACAAACGCTTCTAACACAACAACACGCAGACACAGCTGAGACAGCTTGGGCCCAGCGTCTGACCGGTTTGTCGGTCTGTCAATCAAATAGTGTGTTCCAAGCACGCACATGCGCAATAGTTCAGAAGCGTTGATTGCATGACGGCCCATGCCTCCCCACTTCGTGGGACACGCACTGCTAGGTCGTCTTGGCCTTGTGGAAACATTGAAGGTTCCTTGTTACCAGTAGCAGCTGTTTCTTGCGGTTTCAGTGAATTGCACGATGTATATACACAGGACTATCAGCATAGGGCTTAGGGTACCGTAGGCTTCTGAGATGGTCAAGACAAGTCAAGACATGTGACTACCACCGACTACTGAAACACTGGACGTTTCCGAAGGCCGGAACGGGAAGGCCGCCTCGATTTGCCTTCCGAGGCAAGGACCCTTTGCAGTTTGCCGTCTCCGGCTTGGCCTTGGAAGTCGGAAGAAAATCCTCCCCGCAAGTGGCTCGGCAGGCTCAGCCAAAGCACCCGGAAAGATCCACGGACAGCTGACCTGAAGTGGCATCGTGCAACGAACACATTGGCAATGGCAATGCAGCGCGGCGTCTAGGGCCTCGGTCTTCGAGCTGTTGGCTCTTGTGGTGACATGCACGCAGCCTTAAGTCAAACATTTTCAGCCGGGCTGTGCAGTCTGAATCTGCTAATGTTGGGCCAAGTACTCAAATGACCGGCCGATGCTTTGCAGCGCTGTTCGCGGCAATGCATCAGAGACACTTGCAACCAGAAAATGCAACGGACACAATGTTATGGGAAGGCTTGTCCGAACGAGAACGTGAGTAATCAGAAGGATCACGAGAGCACAGACCGTTTTTCGGCTCGGCAGATGCACAAAATCCATCGCGCTGCCACATTGCATGTGATACCGACAAATGCGCCGTGCCACGGATGTACGTTACGCCGTATGAATGGTGAAACATGTTCCGGTATACAAGCAATGAATACGGAAAAGCGCCGTGGAGCTATGTTTTCTTTAAATCATACCATGTCTGACTTCCATTCTTCTTCTGCATCGCAACAGATACCTGAAGCAGCAATGCACATGTGATGAGCACTTGAAACACAATGCGAGGCAGACCTTCGCTTTCTCCACATTGGCTCGGAAAGAAGAAGCTTCTGGCCTCAGATGTGCTCTCGCTTGCAATTCCATTCGTCCAAAACACGAAATCTGTATCAAGAAATTGGGCGCAGGGCACGATGTCACCGTACAGCGGCTCCACTTTACATACGCAAACAGCCTCATCGGACGATGGCGCGCAACGCATCCAAGAATGAACCGTGTCGAGACGATGCAGATGCACCCACCCTCGTTAAAGAACTTACAACTTCGCATCTGAGGATCGTGCGCCAGATGTTGGCGTGACCTGCCCGGTTCGTGCACCGCATGTTGGCGAACATACGGAGACCCTTGCACAGCTCTTGCCGGCAACTGCCTGAATATGCAGTTTGCGCGGCGCGAAATCGCAAGTCACTTGCGACACATCTCGCAACACATCAGGTGGCAGCTGCACGTACACTTTCACCTTCGTGCCTGGCCAGTGTATGCCAGTAACTTCCCAGTGTGCGTGGCATTTGGGCCCAAAACCGCGTATGAGCCGATCAGCCCGA
This sequence comes from Symbiodinium sp. clade A Y106, assembly GCA_003297005.1. Taxonomy (NCBI): domain Eukaryota; class Dinophyceae; order Suessiales; family Symbiodiniaceae; genus Symbiodinium; species Symbiodinium sp. clade A. The sequence continues at coordinate 45,664 of BGNK01002609.1, forward strand.
CCCTAAACCCTAAACCCCTAAACCCCTAAACCCCTAAACCCTCAACCCCTAAATCCCTAAACCCTTAAACCCCGAACCCTAAACCCTAAACCCCTAAACCCTAAACCCCTGAACCCTAAACCCCTAAATCCCTAAACCCTCAAGCCCTCAACCCTGAATCCCTAAACCCTAATTACTAAACCTTAAAAAAAACCCTAAACCAATAAACCCCTAAACTCTAAACCAATAAAACCCTAAACCCAAAACCCGAGCAGCCGATCGGATGATGCGCAGTTTGGAAACCCACTTTGCGAGCACAAAGTAACTTCCGTCTTAAACATGTCAAGTCCGCCATCATCGGTCCACGAGAAATTGCGTAACGCGTGGACTTGTCGTTCGCTGCTTTGTTCAGATTGACCGGCTTCGACCTCCAGTTTGACTGGCGGCCCGCCTGCATGATAACAGTGCATCCCATGCAGCACTGGGTAAAAAATGTCTCGAATGGCCTGTGACCAGCCCAGGTCCAGAGATCACACGTGCCTCCGGCGGCACCTGACAGGCCGTGTATTTGTCATGCTCCAGGCTAATAACCGGCTAGCTCCGACCAGCACTCTCCAGTCAAACCCTTTCAATCCTGTTAAGCCGTGTATTTGTCATGCTCCAGGCTAATAACCGGCTAGCTCCGACCAGCACTCTCCAGTCAAACCCTTTCAATCCTGTTAAGCCGACAGCACCTCGAACTTGCGGTTGTGTGCATAATAGTATGCGTTTTCGCCTTGCGATCTTCGACCAAGCGAAAAAGCTGACCACGCGTACATGAACTTTGCAGAACCTGCCTTTGGATTGGATGTTTTGTCTCAGCGCAGATGCCTGACCCGAATATACTGCATGCACAGATATACACACACACACCCACACACTTGCAAGTTGATCGACCTGTAGCGCGGATTGCTTCTATACGTGCTGACAAAATGCATGTCTTGGTTCCGATGGTGCTCACCGACTGAATTGGATGCAACATCCAGCTGATCAGGTTGGACATCTGGACGAAGACATTGGACACGAACACACACGCACACACACACACAGAGGCTTGAAGGGTGATGTTTATTTTGTGCTGTCCATCCTGCATAAGCTGCCATCAACCCTTGTCTGGAAACGGAACTTACACACACAACCACAAACAAGTCACACAATTCTAAGTGGGATCGTGGTCATCGGCAATAGAACAAGACTCCAAAACCAGAATACATCATGGAGCCCCTTACAAAAGCTACCAGCGAAGCGATTGTGACGGAATGCTGGGTGCGTCCTGCGAGGACGAAGCCTGGCTGCACCTGCGCCCGTCCTGCCACGTGCACCAAGCAAGCTTCGAAGTTTAGGTTTGCACGCTGTGTGCATACTTAAGGGACGACCGGACATGCGGTAAAACTTCTGGCTTAGTTGATGACTGCTCATATGGTCTCCCCATGGTCTGGAAAACAAAGCCCTGCTCCGTCGGAGCAAATTCGGCTTTGCGCGAGCTCCTCACGGAGGTTCCCTGGTTTTTGGCGCAGTCTGTTGAGTCGCGCCACGCCTGTCCGTGGAAGCCGCTGCAAGGCATGTACGCCGTGTAACTTCTCGCAATTACATCGGCATCTTCGTGCTTGAATGTTTTTGACTTGCCAGTAGCACCCGGATCCGCCGATGGTGTCCGCACTCAGGTGCATGCCCAGCAATGGAGTGGCGGCATGCTTGTGAAACATCGGCATGGCGAAATTGTGCAACGCTCTGATCTCGTGGCGCAGCGGGTGCAGTTTGTTGATGTGGTTGAAATGACTCAGGTCGCCATCCAACCCATTTATTTGCCTAGCGAAACCTCCAACAACGGACACGACCGATGAGCTGGGTGGGCCGTTGAGTCATCCTAATGCAGTTGCGCGCTTCGGCGAACGCGCTTGGGAATCCCGCTACCCTAAGTCGTAGAAGCTTCGGTCGTAGCTGTGAACCAAATGGTAGCGCGGAAAAAGGTGCCGGGGTAAAAAAAAATCTATCTTGGAGCACGCCTTTCCAAAAATGAAGCTCTTATGCTTCAAAGCTTCCTTGTCGAGTTTGTTGATGGAAGAGCACAGTCACCTGCCAGCGACGATTTTTTTTAGCCCGCTACTGACACGCGAGCGCCCGTAGCAGGAACACGAGGCAGCGAGCGGTGCCGGGCAGAGCCGAGGCCCGCCAGCGCAGCCGGCAGGATGCTAGTCGTAGGTCCCGCTGCTGCATGCGGCTGGTTGGGCCCGCAACCCGAGGCTGCGGGCACGTTGTCGATGCCTTTTCGGCGACCATCGTGCCCGTGCCACCGGCCTGCTTGCTGGATGCACTAAGCTTCCGTTCCCCGCAGACGACGCGGGTTCGGGCGATTGAGCAACGGCCGGAGCGGTAGGAGGCTCGCTCCGGCGGCTGCTGCCAGGTCCAGCACGCTCTCAAAACTGGCCCTTCGGCCGGTCCTGCCTGTGGCAGGGCAGGCCATGTTCGGCCGTGTGCCCGCATGGACACGATGCTTCGCCAGCGACGTGACCAGCCGGCTGCGGCCGCGCCGCGCAGTGCTGGCGGCGCGCAGACATAATTGACATAATGGTCTGTAGCTGCTGCATCACTCAGAACATGAATCGCGGCAGCGGCATGGCCATAGGAACCCGAGTATCATCGACGAACTGCGCCATACCACGCAGCAGCAGCCTCATAGAACCGTTGGGGCTGAGCTCATAGCTTCCAGCCACTATAATATGGAGGCATCACACACCATGGAGTACAGCAGGGTTGCCGAGTCGGTGTCATAACGGCCGTCAGCGGGGTCATTCGCAAATGTATGGAAAGCTGAAATTCCATCGAAGGATTAAGCTCAGTACCCGTCACGCGTGCATCAGCAAGCTTGCCAAAGTTACCTTGCGTTGGGTAAGAATTGGACCGAAGACAGCTTTCGGCGATGAGCCAGAAAGATCAACCGCTGCAAATTCACGAGGGTCGGCATCCGCCACTGTGTGTCGAAGCCTTAATGCCGATCGGTGAGTACAACACGAAAAGGTAACCGCAAGGACGTGCGCAAAGCAGCTGCGAAAGCGGGTTGACGCGTGATGACGCGTGTGTAACATGCACCGGGAGGGCGTTCTCCCGGCCACGCCGCTCAGCGTGGAAGTCAGCCCCAAACCCTCCAACACTGCAGGCAACGATTGCAAGGAGCGAGAGCTCGTTCGGTGGTCGTCAGGCAAATCTCCGCCAAGGCACGCTAGCCGAGTCTCCCGAATCTCCCAACCGGTTGATCGTGAAAGCAGGCATTACACGGTCGCTAGTCGCAGAAGCACCGTGCGCAACACGTGGTTGCCGAGTTCGAGCAAGGCGCGAGTGAGCCCACTTTCTGTTTGCGACCTCACCTCACTCTTCCACTTGGGCTTTCCGAGCGTCCTGCGAGGTTTCGGCTTGCCAGTTTCGAACTCGGGTTTTTGCGATTGCTCCGCTGAACCGGGTTTCAAACCCCGGCAGGATCGAAGATCCGACCGGGACACGTCTGAGCTTGACTTCAGAGCTTGAGCAGTCGCTTTACCGGCAAGCCGAAAAACGAGAGAGTGCGCAAGTTCTGTTGCTTTAGCCCTCACTTCATGTGTTTTCTGTTTCGCTTTGCTGATACGCACTAGCTCGCACTTCGTAGCCTTTTGCGTTGCGTGGTGTAGGACTAACCTGAACGGTTCCTGTGTTTACTCAGGGTTGTTTCGCGGGCAAGCCCCCGGCTCAAGTCTGTTTTCCATTTTTTGTAGTGAACCCTCTGCAACTGTGTGCCATGGAACCATGTTTTCTGTCTTACCACAAGCGATTGACCATTTTGCTTTGGTGGATGTTGGCAATGACCGGTTTTCCTTGGCCAAACTTCACAAGCAGCCAGCATGCCTTTGCCAGAATCGATTTTACTGCGAGCCTGTTGCTTTGCATGCGCAGCCACTTGACTTGTGGCAGCCGACTGCACGGTTGCAACCTGTGGGGTGGGCGGGCAGTGCACACCTCCGGACCCGAGGTGGGCAGCGCGGCCCCGCCTGGTCTTATGTTGAGCACTTCGTGCGCTCGCGCTCGGAGGTCACCTCCATTGCAGAGCGACTGGAGGTCACCTCCCCTACATGATGCCCGAGGCTGTAAAATCACGTCATTGCCTAAGATTGCCTCGCAGCACCCTGGAGCCCATGTTTCCTTGAGGCGCACGCTTCAGTCACTTATCTGGTGGCACAAGTCTAGCATGCTTAACACTACAGGAGGCTATGGCATGTGGCCTGTCTCGGACCCAGCATCGGCCACGCGCTCGGAGCAATCGAGACTCTCCAGCCGTGTGCGCTCGTGATTTCGTGCCAGTCTCCAGTACTCAGGCACCAAGCAACAGCTGAGAGATGCGCTCCGCCAGAAGTCTCTCCTGATTGCACAGGAGCGTCACGCTCAAGCCCAGAGCCAGCAAAAGCAAACCGCCTATACCATAGACCTTCACTCTATGGATTAAAGTCAGTTGTGCTTTGGCCCTGCAGTTCGGAGGGGCACACTGGCGATGTTGACTTCCTAAGGCCACCTTGGGTGTTCGGTCAAGTTGTGCTGCCCCCTCCTACTGCCCGGAGTTATGATTGGACCGCTATGATGATAGAAACTTCGCCGCCTTGCACCGATCGTGTTACTAGGAGCCGGTTGTGCTTAGATGGACGCATTGCTTTGCCTTTTCCTGGCTGCCCTGTCTGTGATCTTCAGGTCTCGCCGTTGCATGCTCCCGTAGCTCAGCTCCCAGACTGCTGCACCTGCCCACGCTTTGCAGGTAGACTGCAGATGCATTGCTCAGGCCCTCAACATCTCGCCATACCCTGCGGTCACCGCGGTGGTACGGGCCTCAAGGGGCCCCACGCAGCTTTGAGTGCATTGAGGCTGTGCATGCACCACTCAGCTATTTGCAGCTACTGTGTTTCTTGCAGGCAGGCTCGCAGATGTAACATGTGTTGGATGCTAGCAGTGCAGGTGAATTGGCATGCCTTTTGGGATAGTGTGTCTTGGTCAGCCTGCTATCACTTCCCCAGCCTGGTGAACATGTTTCATGTCTCTGCTAGGGTCCTTCTAGCAACTGGTTGCAGTGGCAGCCCGGCCAACGGCAGCATGGCCCCACGGTGTGCGAAGGCAGGTGCAAAGACAAGACAGCGCAATCGCCCACCAAGCCGCTTCCGCTCTGGCCAAGTAAATCCTGAGTTTTGGCGGCCAGACGATCCGGATCTCGGGAGGAGGCTCGAACTTGAATCGGCAATGGGAGGGCCGACCTACGATCAGTCGCCAGCCGGTCTGCCACTACAGCCCTCGAGATTAGCGACAGCCCCTGTTGAGCCCGCTCTTGAGGAAGAAGCAGATCTTGGCCTGGTTACTGGACCATTCGGAACACCGCCGAAGCCACCGCCATCCAAGCGCCAGCGTCAGGCAGCAGATAGACGGGATACCAGTCCGGAGCTTGTGCGAGCTGACAACAACACCACCCTCTCAGACCACATGGGACGTCAGCAGCCACGATCAGCTGCAGCATCGCCTGAGCTTCTCTCGGACGCTGCGGTGCAGCGTGGCAGCTTCTATGTGGGGTTCCAAGGAAATACGGTGAGGCAGCGGGCTATGGCGGAACCGGATGCTTCGTCGGCCTCGCAGCATCCAATGATCCAGGTTGCAGCCAACATCCCACCCCAGGAGATCTCCAGCGACACGTCATGCGATGCCACCAGCGACGATTCCTCCATGAGTTCCCAAGGTGAAGATGAGACCCGCCTGCAATATCTACGGAGATGCAGTGATTGCCTGCAGAAGCAGACCCGACGGTATAACCGTCGCCGACGGAGGTGTCGACAGCAGTCTCACCAGTCTGAACAGCCACAGGCGAGCGGCGCATACATGCTGTCGTGCGCTTTGCTTGCCTTCGCTCTTATGAGCGCCTGTGCTCCCTGCGCACTTGTCTTTTGCAGTGTGACTTGCCTTGCTCGCCATCTACTCAGGATGCGTATACCATGGAGGCTCACCTCCTGGCCTTTGCGATGCCACGGCCCCGGTTGCACACTGCCACTCAGTCTCAGACAGGCTATTCGCTACATCATTCAGGTTAGCACTGCATGCTTTTCTGATGGGTTCACTACAAACCACAGCAGCTTGCCCGGTCCCAAGTCCGGGGGAGGTTCTCGCAGCACAAATGCGTTACATTTCATTGTCTTAATTCTGTTCTCTTGTGTATGTGGGACCTCTGGGGTGAGGGTTTGGGGCAATGCAGTCCAGCAACCCCATGAAGCTGTAACTTCGGCACAACAGCACATCCCTCAGAGCAAACCACAACGGATTAGGTCGCGGGACCCCAGAGTCCTATCACTTTTGCTGCTAAGCACGCGTATAAGAGAGCACAGCAACGTGCCATCAAACACGGATACACTAGCTATAAAGGTGCCATGCACACACCTGCCACCCTCAATTGTCAATACCTCCCCAACCCGCAACAGAAGACGACTCGCAGGCCCCGTATGGCACCGCCAGTGCCAAGCCTGCACATCATGCTCTGGAACGCCGGTGGCCTCTCCACCTCTCGGCTGGCAGAGCTCAAGCAGTGGCTACACGGATCAGGCACCTGACGTCTGCCTGATTACCGAAAGTCACTGGAGTAGCAGCTGTGAATACACACAAGACTCGTATCATGTCATCAACAGTGGCAATGGCTCATGGCATGGAGGGGTCTTTGTGCTGATCAGGAAAACATAAGACTCGGACACACTGAAGTACCAACAGATGTACTGCTGGTCTACCAGTTTGCATGGAACGTGAGGGCCCAAATCCACGGTGGAGGTGATGGCACCTCAGAGGCCACCCTCCTCGCCAAGTGTCATGACATATGGGCAGCGATTGACAGGTGGGTCACCACCGTGCCGTTTCGGCATCAACTCCTCATTGCAGGGGACCTCAACTGCACGTGAATGATGCAATGCTGAGTGCCTGGAGCAAGGTCATGCCCAGCCCTGCATCCCGACAGAGCAAAACGACTGATGTCAACACCACCACGCTCATTCGCGACCTGTGGGCCAAGCGCCAGGCCGTGCGTCAAGCCACAGCACAAGTGCGCAATCTGCTGGGGCCTCAGGGTTTTCATGGGGCTAGCTTCAGGGTCTGTGCTGCTCTTTTTGCTGAGTGGCGCGCCCAAGCAGCCACACTTGTTGCCAGCAGGCAACTGCAGAAGCATTGCAAACAACAAAAACGACACCAAGTAGAAGACCTCATAGCCGAAGCCACTGCAGGCGGGAGCAGTCTCACAGGGCTGCACCGCATTATGCGACGCATTGCCCCAAAAACCCCCCGCAGGCGTATGCAGCTACGAAGTCCGGCAGGCGAGCTCCTCAGCCCCATAGGGCAGCTGAAACTCATCAATGGCCACTTCAGTAAGGTGTATGCTCAGCGCACCCGTGCTCACCCCAGTAGATCTCCCACCTTTCAGGTGAGTGTAGCAGAGCTTACGGAGGCCATCCGGTCTGTCCCCCCGGCAAGGCTCTACCACACAACTTTGCACCAGCTCCTCTTTGGCGCTTAGGCGCGGACATGCGCGGACAGTGCGGCGCTGGAAATGCACCGCGAACTACAGCTACTAACACAACGCACTCAGGCCAGCAATGCCATCTGGCACGACGTTGCGGTGGCTTTATTGCCGAAGCCGAACAGAACAAGGCTCTCACGGAACCTGCATCCTACAGGCCCATCGCCCTTTTACTGCCGTATGCCAAGGTACTAGCACAAGTTGTTGCCGGCAGGCTCCGCACCACGGTGCTGGCTGCGGCAGCATCTGTGGAGCAGTATGCATATCTCCGGCAGGCAAACTGCTGATGCACTCGATCGTGTTTTTTGCTCACTGTGACAGCATTCGTGAGGCACGATGGGCCAACGGGACCACCATCTGGACGCGCAAAGCTGGTGTTCAAGCAGACACATGCCGAGGCGGGGTCACCCTGTCCCTCGATCTCGAACGCGCATTTGACTCTGTACCGTGGTCTGTACTCGAGGAGTGGTTGATAGAGTTTGGGGTTCCCAGTGACATAATTTCTCTGATACTTTTTCTGCACGAGCACGCCAGGTACACCTTCTCCCTCAGTGCAGAAACAACTTACGTCCAGCCACAACAAGGGTTGCGGCATGTCGCCTGCGATCTGGACGCTGTTTTCACTGCACCTCGCCAAACGGCTGAAGCAGGTTTCCCCGAGTTCGCTGCGGACCTACTTTGCAAAGGACTTGCTGCCACAATGGGAGTTCTCAACTGTTCAGCCATTTTTCTGCATCCCTTCAGCTGCTCAGGTGCAAAGGCATGCAGATCAGTGTCAGTAAAACCGTCATCTTGCATTCATGGTGGGGCAGCCGCGTACAGGACGTTACCAGGCCTTACCTGCTCAAGGTTCAGAACAAAAGGTATCTTCGGATTGCCATGGGCCCAGACGAGGAAATTCGCTTGCCCTTGGTTGATTCGCACAAATACCTAGGTGTTGTTCTCCCCGACAAAAACTACGAAGCCCTAAGCTTGAAGTATCGACTCCAACAGTCGTGGATTGCCCTCAATCGCCTCACAAAGGCACTCAAAAATCGCACTTTGCCCGTTCGACTGCGCCTTCAGCTCTACAACCGCCTCTTATGGACTCACTAGCAGTGGTCGTACTGCTGAAGGAAGGTCCAAGCTTCGGAGAGCAAATCCGTATGGTCGTCGGCGATCACTCTTAGTGACAGGCCACAGCAATGACACAGTTTTGCAAAAGTACGGCATCAGCGATCCGCATCTGCAGGGCAAAGGCCCGGAACAACACCTTCCTGCCATCATCTGAAGCTGTGCTACACAGATGGAATCGGCTTCTTCGAGGACCTCCCGAGCCCTCGCCGGAACAATCACAACTACTACACCGACGTGCAGCGCCAGAACCGGTCACCTGCCCAATCTGCCTGATGACATTTCAGGATCATGCTATTCTCAAGTTCCACCACACTAAGGTGCACGAGACACGCACCAAGGAGGAACAGCGGGTCCACAAGCAAGTCATGCGCACCAGGACTGAGGCTCACCTAAAGTATCCTAAAGTACTGTGTGGGAGGCATGCCGACGTGTCGCATGTGTGGACATAGGTTCGCAGCCTGGCCTGCTTTCATGTCTCACCACAATCGCCAATGCTGTCCTGTCCTTCACCAAGGAGTTGAGCAACCAGCTCACTTGCGTAATCTGCAACCTGAGCCCACTCCGCTTGCTGAGGATAGTGCTCTGCTTGAGGCCGCCGTCACGCAGTCCCTGCCCCAGATTGCCGATCTTGTGCAACAGAAAGGTCGCAGCCACTACTGTGGCATCTGGCTCACCCAAACAAGATTTCTCGCACAGCACCTCACACAGCAACACCCGCCGGTGAAACAGCACATGTCACAATTGAAGCAGAGGCTCAAGCTTGTGAAAGTGCCGTGGAAAACTTGTCCGCACTGCGCTGTTCAGCATGACAGGGGAGTTGCCGGCTGCCCGGTCTTTCTCACTGCTGCCATCATTAAGCATTGTCCGCCGTATGCTGTTGCGCCTGCTGTTGCGCCTACTCAGGTTGTCGGAACTGGAGCAGGGTCGTCAGGAGATGGCCCAGTGGAACGCGTTGCTGATGGAACAAACGATGAACACAGAGCCGTCACAGAAGCGCGAGCGGGAGACCGAGACCGAAGCAGCGAACGACTCGACAACCAGGCCTCCCAAGACCAACAAGGGCGAGAAGGGGGGCAAAGGCAAGGGCGGCCAGCCAAAGCCACCCAGCGACAAGAGCGAGAAGTCGGCTCCCTCCAAAGACTTGAAAAGCGTCGTTCGGATGCTTACAACCTTGGTCATCCGACAGCAAGACCAGTTGCAGCTCTTCCGGCAGGACAGTGCTTACGTCCTGTTCATGAAGACGAGTGCTCCCCTGGCCATCCTGCCTCAGTTGTTCAACCTGGGTCAGGCCTGGAATGCAAAGAAAGCCAAGGATCCGGTCTCCCCAGGCTTACCCTTGAGAGTAGTGCTTCTGGGCGGTCTGCTGCAGCAGATCGAGCAGCGCATCAAACAGCTGGACACCGACGAGTCGTAGGCAGTCCAAGGAGGACAAGCTCCTGTCCGAAGCCGACTGCTTCTACCAAAGGAGAAGGGCTACAAGGTTCAGGAAGGGAAGTTCGCGATTCCCAGAACCAATGCCATGGAAATGATTCGGGAGCTCCAAGAATACATCCTGACGCCACGAGTGGTGCATCGGTTCCACGCCTCTCGCAAGCACACAGCAGACGTCACAGGGGAAGTTCTTCCGTTCATGCTGGGGATCTCCAACAGGGGCGAAGCAGCACAGCAAGTCTTCAACCTGTTCGACAAGCTCGCGCACAGCGGCATCATGCATCTGGTGGCGGGCAGCCTCAGACACGACAAGATCCAGCGCTCACCCTTGGTGCAAGCTTTGGCCAAGACTGTGCACTGAAGGCACTTTGCCTGTTAAACAGATCTAAGTACTGCTATGCCAACGCTTTGGTCATAATCCTCCTGCATATTCGCGATAGGAGTGCGGAACCGCTCTACCCCCAGGGCGTGGACAGCTTTTTCCTTGATCTCCTTCGGGCCTCTAGCAGGCATCTCTGGGACGACCCCCGCGTGGAGAAGTCGGGTTCGGGGCTGGAAGCGTCCAGCTCAGCAACACGACGTAGCTGAATTCTGCTCTTTTCTTGACTCGCGAGACATGTTTCGGCATCGCTGTTTTCAGGGCCGGTGGCAAGCCAGATCTGCTGAAGGGGGCTTTCGGGTGGCAGACTCAGGCAGCACCTGGCCCCTGTTACTTGCAGAGCTCCCCACCGAAGACTGCTCTGTACAGATGCTTATTGATGATTGGCATGGCCAGGCTTGCATCCACGCGCTGAGTGAGGCGCCAGCCTTCTTGCTGATTCAGCTGAATCCCTTTGGTGGGGATGATGGTGGATGCAGCCATTGCAGAGTCCAGCATAGAGACACTCTCTCCGTCCCTACTTTCAGAATCCGCTGTACTGGACGCAGAAACCCAGCTTCTGCAATACCGGCTTGTGTCGATCATCATACACAAAGGGGTGCATAGTACATCGGGGCACTACCAGGCTGCCACTGTTGATGATGTAGATCGATTGTGGTTTCATGATGACGGGTCAACACCCACACCACAGCATGATGTTGACGACATGTACCGAAACACTTACCTTCTTTGTCTCCAACGCAACAGTCCTACAGTTGAGAGTTGAGGTCACCTCACTCGAAACAGGCTGAGGTCACCTCGCCTGGCCACCTACAAGTTTTCACCTGGCAGCCTGTAGCTGTGTTGTACAGCGCGAGCTCGCAAGATTGTCATGCTCGAGGTCACCTCGGCATGTTTTTTCGTCTCACTAGTTTTGCGCTCGCATTGCTGCTTGTTGGTTCCTAGGGACGGGCAATGCGAAGCAGTAGATCGCACTCTAGAAGTGCCGCATGCGACAACTGTTCACATGTGCTGGCGACACGCCTGGTGAGACTCGCTCTCGCTGCGTTTCGAAAGAAAGTTTCGCGGGCCTTCTTTGGCGGCCATCACCCGTGTTTTGCCGAGGTTGGACTCGATGCCACAGTGGTCAGCAACGGCTTGGGTGGCAGCATCCAGAGCCGCAGTTTGGGGCCGTGACGATGTACAAATCGTCCGGAAAGCCATCAAGGTGTCCCCAGCGTGCAAGCTATTTCCGAGCCCCCCCCTCTCGCCCGTGCCCCTTTTTTGCGAGGGGGTAGCCAGGGTCCGAAATTATTTGAGGAATTGCTTTTTTTGGTGAACTTTTTTTGTTTTTGTGCGTTTGCGGAGACAGGCGGGAGTGGATTTTTCCAAAGGGAAACACTAATTCCCTCACATTTTTGACGGATTTGGTGCCATTCCCCCTATATAGATTTTCTTCAGGAAAACGTACGTTACCTTAAGGAATACGTACGTTACCTGGGTTTGCCTAGGGAAACGCCAGTTTTCCTCACATTTTGGACGGATTTCGTGCCATTTCCCACGTTTCCTCACGAAAACCTACGTTTGGTTGTTGTTGTTGTTTTTTGTCCACGCACACTATTAAGCGACCAGTACGAGCGCGGTCCCAGTGCAGCTGCAAGCTACGGGCCTATGGCGCGCTGGATGTCGCGGCTTTAGTCCCAGCGCGCATCGGCGAGGACCTCATGCAGATCAGGCATGGGTCCCTCGCCCAGCTCGGCGGCCGGGGGCAGCTCGAGCAGCGTCGCAGCGTAGGCGCGCTGAGCCGCGACCGCGAGCATACCGGACCATCGCGCGACCCAGGAGGAGACGGCGGCGGGTTGCATGTGAGCGGGGACCGACGCCACGCGATG
>BGNK01002609.1:68482-88900 GCA_003297005.1 Symbiodinium sp. clade A Y106
TGTTGATGCGGTGCTCTGCGCAGAGCTCCCGGGGGTGACTGTAGGGAAATCATCAAAGTAGCATGTCCAAAGTAAACCCAAACTACAGCCTAGTTCCCAAAGCGAGTGTGAAACTCTAAAGAAACTATGAACCGACCGAACTGCCCCAAACGGTAGCGCGTTCAACCTGTGGATAGCCGGCTTGCCATCGCCGCAATCGTAGAAGGTGATATAAGCGTGCCGCAAAGCTTCTTCACTGANGTGGATAGCCGGCTTGCCATCGCCGCAATCGTAGAAGGTGATATAAGCGTGCCGCAAAGCTTCTTCACTGAGGCCTAGTTGTCGGTATGCAGCCTTCAGGTCGTAGCTTCGGCCCAGGAGTTTCTCCCTAGGGAATTTGTCAAGACATTCAAGTAAAAGACAGCCCAACACATCAATGGTGTGAGGCTGCGGCGACTCACACACCTGCACTGCACTGTTCACCAAGCTCGCTGACATGTNATGTCATCAATTAATCTCACCTTGGTGTCATCCCCTGTGCCCTGTTGCAACCCAAATCTGCGGCTAATCAAAGCGTCGTGTTCTAGGTCATTAGGTTGGAAAGGCCCATGTAACCAACCAACCCGCTTCAATCTCCTCCAAGGATTTCCTTCTAACCTCGGCATCAACGTCACCCTGGGCACGCACAGCTCCAAGAATGGCTGACCTGGTGGCAGCAGCGTTCTTGATGACTTCNGTTTGAGGGTATAGCCCTGTAAGGGGAACTTGGCCTAGGAGGTTGGTCCCTTCCACTACTTCATCGAATACACCCATGTCCTTGTACCCGATGTCAGATAACATTTCTTTCCAAAGCAAGAGTCGTTTGGGCTTCAATATATCGCGAAGGTGCTCAGGCATACAACTTTTGAGCTCTGATTCATCAGGTTCAAGTTGCTTCGCACGCGCCTCCCATTTCTCGAACCATTTGTTTCTAAAGTCTTCCAATCCCTTTGCCCCCAACTGTTTATTTAGGTTTACTGCCCGTTGAAGAGGTTCGGGAAGAGGGGGCTTTAGGGTCTTAGGGTGTCCTGTTTTCACTGCGGCTGCCACGAAAGCCTCCGGGCTGTGTGGGACACCCCAGGCCAACTCAACGACTTGGGCATCCTCAAAGTGGGGTTCCATGGCATGGGGAGTAGTACCCCTGTTAACCGATAGTGGAGTTGATCCGCAGGAATGGAGCTGATGGTGCAAGAGCAGTCCGCCGGAATGGGCCAGGGCGCCTTGAGGCGCGCCATGGGTGCACACGGAAGATTTGCCAAGGACCGGCTTGGACCTCTGACCAGGATGACTGCACAATGTTCGGGCACGAGAGCGGGGAACTTAGAGGCTTTAGGCTGATCATTGGCCATGGCACGGCGCGGCAAGCAAGTTTGAGGGCTGAGGCAAGGCACCAGGTGGCCGCCAGTCGCAAGACACAAGGTGACGTGCAATGGATGTGGCGATTTCAGCAGCAAGGGGTGGGGGTAGGAAATTGCAACCGATGTCTGTTTGTGGTCACATTCGCGCTTCTGGAAGACTCAAATGTCAGCACTCAGAAATACCACGACAATCAATGGCATTCGCACATTGCGGCGGGTCACACATGTGCGTGTGAGAAAACGGACTGACCAACGGCAAGACTTTAAGATTGCATGCCACAGTTCGGAAACAATGCCNAATACCACGACAATCAATGGCATTCGCACATTGCGGCGGGTCACACATGTGCGTGTGAGAAAACGGACTGACCAACGGCAAGACTTTAAGATTGCATGCCACAGTTCGGAAACAATGCCCAAAATTGCCCCTGCTCCGAACTCCCGAAAATCCTGTAAAAAATATTGGAAATCTGAAAATCCTGCAAGAAATCATTGAAACCAAAAAAATCCTGCCAAAAAATTGTGAAACCCACAGAAACTGTAAAAAATCATTGAAACCCAAAAAATCCTGCAAAAAGTCCTTGAAACCGCAACATCCTGCAAGACATCATTGAAACACAAAGATCCTGCAAAACAGATTTGATAACCCCAAAAATCCTGCAAGAAAGATTTGAAACACAAAAACCCTGCAGAAAAGATTTCAAACCCAACCATCCTGCACAAAACAATTGAAACACAAAAATCCTGCAGAAAATGTTTGGAGCCCAAAAATCCTGCAAGAAAGATTTGAAACAAAAAATCCTGCAATGAAGATTTGCAACACAAAAACCCTGCAAAAAATATTTGAAACCCAAAAATCTGGCAAAACAGAGTTGAAGCCCAAAAATCCTGCAGAAAACATTTGATAACCCAGAAAACCATGCAAAAAATGACTGAAACCCAAAAATCCTGCAAAAAATGATTGAAGCCCATATGATTGAAGCCCAAAAATCCTGCAAAAAACTGAGTCACAAAAATTCCGGCACCTGCAAAAAAGATTTGAACCCAAAAATCCTGCCAAAAATATTTGAACACCAAAAAACACCTACCAAAAATCGCCAAAAATCCTGCAACAAACGCTTAAACCCTGCCTAAACCCTAAACCCTAAGCTTCTACCAGCACGACATGCAGGGATACATCTTTGAAGGGAAGGGGCACACGAAGAATCATGGCATGGCATGGGTTTGTTTGGTTGAATTATTGCAAAGATTATGTCGTCAGTCGGTCGAAGCTAAAGTCCTCCATTCCAGTTGGACTGCGAAAAAGTGCCGCGACCAATCTATTCAGAGAAATATGTATAACGGAAATGGGGACCTGCTAGTGAGCTTACGAAGTGGCTCATATAATTTTCAATGTATGTGTAAAGCTATCTGATATGAAACAGAAGTCTCAAGACGGCTCGCTTTCTCACCCCACACACTGCACAGACACTTCTGCCACTGCCGCTGCCAGCCACTGCCACTGCACATCAATCAAAAATCTTGACTGGAGGAGGCAGGCAATGCGAATGCCGAATGATCATCCAGCAGTCTCGTCGTCGCGAGGACATACATCATGATCGTGCCCACACATGCGCAGTTCATGGTATTGCCTGCCAAGTGCCTCGCCTGATTATCTTTCAAAGCACCGTCTCGGAGCAGACGCCGCGCTGGATGGTTCGCCGGCAAGAGCTGGACTTCCAAGGACTCATCTGCCGTCAGCAATCTTTTCTTCCCAAGCAGTAGGGGCTGTGATGCGTCACCAAGGTCGGCACGACCGTCTCTAGCTTTCCGAAAGGAGGCCGCTGGTTCAGATCGCACAAGGACTTCGATGAAGCCGCCGGGTTCTTGGCCGTAGTTGCACGCCAAGTGTCCGTGTACATCTGCAGACTTTGCAGCTTCGTCTTGGAGGCTTCCAATCCCAAATCTTCGCCCTTCCTGAAGAAGATGGAGCCAGGAATCTCGGTGGGCTGCACAAAGAGGTTCACGAACTCGGAGAAGGTGCCAGCGAAGTCGACCTTAGAAGAGTCCCAAAGGACACTAAACCGACGCATCCTCTTGGACGGTATTCCGAGCATGGTAGGGCAGAGCCTAAAGGTCTCCAACCGCCAGGCTTTCGAGCTAAACCATTGCATTGGCTTCAGCAAGGCCCAGTCCGGAAAATCCGGAGTACATTCATGCAACAGCATCGGCTGACCACTCGTCACCAGCTCCGCCATGAAGACCGAATAACATACCGCAGACTGTCCCATCCCATGCATTTTTTTACCTCTTTTACTCCAGTCAATGCATGGAGTTCCAGTGACGTTCAGGCAAAAGCCTGCAGCTGCAGCATCAGGCACCGTCTGGCACGAGTGACCGTGCACGCGACAGTGCGCCTCGCGACGTAGGCCGCCTTCCTCCACCAGCGGGTGGATCAGTGCCCGCATGAAGTCGAACTGCATGTCCTCGGAGGCAGGCGTGGCACCCGGGGTCTGCCGCTTGTCGCTGACCAGTTGCTTTAAGCGAGCCAAAGCATCTTCGGTGACAAAGGACTCGATGTTCTCGAAGATGTGATCCATTGCACCATCCTTTGCCAAAGCATCCAGGCATTGAAGGCTGCGCTTGTCCACATCGCAAGACGAGTGCATCTTGAAGCCACCTGTGCTCGGGAGCAGGTTCACGGATGCTAGGTGCTCCGACAGGACTCTCGCGGCACAACCTGGCGCATCCAGGCCAGAGAAGCGTGTCACGAGGGTGACGCCCCGGCCGCTGAGGTTCGAAACCAAAAGCTTCAGCTGCTCCGGCTGAAGCTTCTCTACGCCACGGGCAGCCCACCCAAAGCACCACTGAACAGAAGCGGAATCAGCATCTTCAAGATGATGGCCCTGCGTGGGAAAGTATCAAGTAAAAAGTCTTGCCAACAGTTAACAGAATTAAGACCTCTGGACTGCAAAACACCTGCACCGTACATAGCACTACTTCCGGAAGAGGTGAAGCCAGCAGTGCTTGTTTGAATACTCGTTGCTTTTCTGGAACTGCTATTGGCTTGAGCTTCCTTCGCACTGGAATACAAGTGATGGTTTCCGCCCTCGCTGGCATTACTGCGTGACTGCGTGCTCCTTCTGCCTTTGCTGGATTGCAAGAGCGAAGCACGAGATAGCAAAGCCTCGGGCCTCGAGCAAACTCACACTATCACTATCAGCCAACAGGTGGCATGCAGCGTATGGTCTGATTTCCACAGGCACTCCGAATCACTCAAGCTTTCGAATCTTGTTTGAACGGAAAAGATCGTGCATCACACCTCTCGGCAATGTTTTGCAGTGCTGATCGGCCGACATATGGCCCTGAGTCAAGGCTACGAGCAGCATTGTATGCAGCACGACACCGCCGCAGCAACCTCATGTCCACCGGGACGTGAGCCGATGAAAAAGCCTTGCACTGAGCATGGCAACATGGCAAAAGTCATCTCAGATGACTCAGCTTTGCTTCGGTGCGGTCTTTGCAGGCGGCTTCGCCTTAGTGGCTGCTGGCACCGCTGCCGAAAACTGGAGCTTGCCCTGAAGAGGATCGGCTTGATCATCGGCCTGCCATACAGCCAAAGGAAATCTAAACGTTTCAAAAACATAGGACCATATGATGGCGCACACACTGCAACACATCTTGCCATCCCCTGCTCACGACATTGGCGCCCACTACAGCCACTGCAATGACTGCAATAGAAGATTCCCGTGGAAGACGGAATACAACGCACGATTCCTCACACAATACAATGACGAGACAATCGATGCAGGACCCCGCCTTCTGCTTCGAAGCAGCGCCCTTGGCCTTCTTGGTCTCCGCTGCACGCTTGTCCTGCTCCTCCTCAGCAGCACGCTTGGCCGCCTTGGCTTCCTCAGCACGCTTGGCCTCCTCAGCACGCTTGGCCTCAGCACGCTTGGCCTCCTCCGCACGCTTGGCCTCCTCCTCCTCAGCACGCTTGGCCGCCTCAGCACGCTTGGCCTCCTCAGCACGCTTGGCGTCAGCATGCTTGGCCTCCTCAGCACGCTTGGCCTCCTCAGCACGCTCCTCTGCACGCTTGGCCTCCTCCGCACGCTTGGCCTCCTCCTCCTCAGCACGCTTGGCCTCCTCAGCACGCTTCGCCTCCTCAGCACGCTTGGCCTCCTCAGCACGCTTGGTCTCAGCACGCTTGGCCTCCTCAGCACACTCCTCTGCGCGCCGGGCTTCCTCAGCACGCTTGGCCTCCTCCTTCGCAGCCTCAGCAGGCTTGGCCTCCTCCTCAGCACGCTTGGCCTCCTCCTCAGCACGGCTTGCCTCTTCAGCACGCTTGGCCTCCTCCTTCGCAGCACGCTCGGCTTCCTCAGCACGCTTCTTGGCCTCCTGCTCCGCAGCCTCAGCACGCTTGGCCTCCTCTGCAGCAGCTGCCTGCGAAAGACTGGTGCGCACATGCTTTTGAACAGAGACAAGCCCTTCCATGTGGTCTCAGCACCATCCTCGAGCCAGTCGTGGATCACTTCCAAGTTCTTGTCAGGTCCACTGAACTCAGGCAGAAACTGCACACGGAGGCCGAATGTGCAGCGCATGTTGATGACCTGAAGGGAAAAATGAACTGCGACAACGGATAACAGTTAACAACGAGTAATATGTAAAATACGTGACATGTGCCAAGCAAGGTGCCCCAAGCCTTCTCCGCCAGGATCCACCCAGGAGGCACATAGGCCACAGTGCCTTTGTACAGCAGTGACTGCATGACACCATCCGGGCAGACGCTCAGGTACGCGGCCATTTGGCTGGGCTGCAGATTATGGAAGAAATCCAGGATCTCTTTGTAAGAAACACGTGAGCCCTGCCGGCAGCTTCTGAGGTATGTGTTCACGGATTCAAGCGGGAACATCAGAACCCATCTGTGGCCAACCGTTTGCACTCTCAAGGAAGGCAACTGACCCACGTCCAAGGACACATTGGTCATGTCCTCGCCGTAGCCCCAAGCATAGATGTTCTGCACTAGCTCTTTCAGCGTATCATCCTCCTGCGGGGCTCCTGCCCAAACATATTCGCTAGGGAGATGAGTTTTTTTGACAACCAGCAGCCGAAGTCTCGGAGGTTGGGTTCAATTGTCACTCGGATCAAAATCATATCCTAGACCAAATCTTAAACACAGCCTCAACCTGAAGCCTGAAACCCGAGAAAACCCTCAGCCCCACGTCAGCTCAAAACAGACTGGTCTGTACGGCCTACCTTACAACACACTTTTCACAGTTGGCTCACATTCATCAAGCAGGGTGAAAAGGCCTGTCAAGGTCGCGTGCTTGACCTTGAAGTCACCCAAAACCATCTTCTGCAGCAACACGGACTCCTTCACCGGTGTCGTGAAGCGCTTGCTGCCCTGCAGCGCAGCGGCGCTACCAGGGAATCCCTGGTAAAAGGAATCCAAAGTTGCCTTCACTCGGGAATCGCTGAGCATTGTTGCCACGCCCTTCAGCACTGAGGACTCCGCCATGACAACAAAAGGCCGGCTCCAATCCAACTTGTCAATGTCGCCCTCGCTGTTGAGCGTCAGCTGGTCCATGTTCTTGACGCCCAACTTTGCCACATCGATGTCGTACATGGACATGACACGGCCTTGCTTCTCAGCTGCCGTGCTGCGCTTTTTGTCTTCAGCAGCCCTCTTCTTAGCTTCCGCTTGGATCTTTTTTGACTCTGCGGCCTCCTGGGCACGCTTGGCTTTCTCCTCCTTGGAAGCACGATCTTTCACGAAGCGGCGGGCTTTCTCCAGAGTGCCTCGAAGACTGCTCCTCATGACACTCACCATTGTGAGCACCGGCCGAAACTCCGTTTCCAGAGACTTCTTCTCGGCAGCGTTGGTCATCGCCTTCACGGCGGTGAGAAGCGTCTGCAGGTTGTGCAGCAGGGGCTGGGCTTGCAAGAAGACATCAGAGAGCTGAGCAGCTTCACGGGACATGGCTTGCTCGTAGACAGCCACATCCGCCTCCATGCTGGCCTCGTCCACGGCGGTGCTGCCACACTTGTAATTGCCCACCAAGGCTTTGGACACGTTGAGCCGGGCCTTCATCAAGTGCATGGCATCCACCTCGTTGCTGGGCGTGAGCGGGTTGGTCAGGGCCGCCTCAAAATCAGCATCCATAGCATCACAGACCTCTTGATGAACACCCAGCAGGGCCTGCACCTCCCTGTCCAAGGCCTGAAGCAGCTTGTTCTGCAAGGCAAGCCTCTCCATCGCGGCATCGAAAGTGGCAACCTTCTTCTTGCCACTGGAGTCCTTGTCCTCTGCAAGCTTGACCGGCTCGGCCTCTTGGATGGGCTGCTGACGACCAAACAGCCCTGGGCCACTGAGCTCTTTGAAGCCCAACTGCTTGAAGTCCTCCGAGCTGCCGGGTCTCCCAGCCTCCAAGCCCTCGTCCATGAGTGCGTCCTGCTCCAGGCTGTACTTGGCACGTTTGAAGGAGAGCTCCTTGCTCTTCTCGTTGATCAACGCGTCTTCAGCCACCAAGAAGTCCTCGACCTTTATCGGAATGCGCAACGCACCGCCGGGGCCATCGTACCGCTTGTGCGGGGTTGCCTCGCATTCATCATCCCACTTCTGCAGAGCCTCAGCACGGTCCATGCAGTCGTTCTCCATAAAGTGCGCCACAGCGCGGTTCTTGAGCATGAAGACCGCCTGCGGGCGGGCGAACAGAGGCAAGACTCCCAAAAGTTGATGCAACCACGCTGACCAAAGCTACCCAGAGCTACCCGTGCCACAGTGTGTGCAATGTTTCGAGGCTGCAAACCAAAGTCATGAGTCACAGGTCACTGAGACTACTGTCGGGACTGTCGAGAATCGCCTGGCCTTGTAGCCGAGGCGCAGGGAAGTTTGGATTTTGCGGGCCTCCTTGTATTTGGCAAAATCGAACTTCGTCCTCTGGCTGTACTTGCGGCGGTCCTTGTTGTTGCGAATGAAGCTGTGCATGAAGTCCTCCACACAAGCATTGCTGAAGACTTAAGTGGTGCACAACAACACTGCCATTCGTAAACTTAAGACTTAGCACGTGCAACGCAGGACTCAGGGCACTCATGGATAAGATTGAAGCCCGAACCCCAGGATCCTGCAGGTCGCTGCCGCCTGCCCTCACCAGCTTCGCAAACCAAGCAGACTCGCCCTCCTTCTCCGCTTCCCGCCTAGCCGCTTGCACGTCACTTTTGCACACGACGCAGGTTTTCTGTTTCGCCGCGCGCTTGCGCTTGCGGCAGATGTAGCACAGATCATCTCCAGAAGCCCCTGGCGGTGGCGCAAGCACAGCCTCCAGACTCTCCTCTGTGGTGCCCTGGCTGGCGGCTTCGTCCAGGAGGGCTTGAATGGAAGACGCACCATGAGGAGAGCCGGCTCGACTAGCAGCTGAATCTCCCGTTCCCTGCTTGTTTGGAGACTCCTTTGTGTCCGGAGGCTCCTGCTTGACCAGCGGCTGCTCCTGGTCTACATCGGGCTGAGCGAACATGCCTTCAGCAGGCTAAATTTGCCTGCTTGCACCACAGCACAGCCGACCGCTGAGCACTCGAAATGACAACAGGGCACAAGTCGTCAACAAGCGAGCGAGCAGCAGCAGCAGCAAGTGCAGCTAAAGCATGCAGCATGAATCTCATAGAGTCAGCACATAAGAAACGGCAGCGGGGGCAAGTCCTCATCCTCTGAATCGAACACAGGTACAGGGCTGCCAGGATCGCCGCTGACATTCATCGTGTCAGACAGCACGGCTCGGCTGTCAGCTCTGGGCAAGAACACTGGCAAGCGGAAGTCAGCAGCACTGCCAGCACCAGTACTGCTCTCGGCAGCAGTCTGGGAC
The DNA here is from genome assembly GCA_003297005.1 of Symbiodinium sp. clade A Y106. Taxonomy (NCBI): domain Eukaryota; class Dinophyceae; order Suessiales; family Symbiodiniaceae; genus Symbiodinium; species Symbiodinium sp. clade A. Next base: position 77,697 of record BGNK01002609.1, read on the forward strand.
TGGGTCACCCGGGCTGCCACGTGCCTGGGTGCACTGCCTGCTTTTGCAGCAGGCCTCTTCATCGGTCAACAGGATTCGGCACGGCAGCTTCGATGTGCGACTAAACTGAAGTGGAAGCGGCAGGATACATGCAGTCTCAGGACTCGAACTACACTACGCGGCGACACAACTCTTTGACTCTTTGGTTGCGGTGCGACTTGTTCCTGTTTGCTGTCGGCGGCTGTCGGAACCGCACGTCATGACGTAATGCTCGGCTTTGGTCTCGTTTTGCTTCAGGAACACTTTACAATACAGGTGTTGAAAGAAAGCAGGCTGAAAGCATGGACTGTCATGGACTATATGGAAAGGAACATGACGTCTGCATATGTTCTGTGTTGCTGCAATCTGAGAATCTCAAACACCATCGCCGTATACTGTTGTCAGCCAAAACGGATAAGCACGAAGAAGATCTGAGCAACCGGGACACACCTTGCACACGTTATCACATGTTACTGCAACAGAGCACAATGCATGGCCCGTCATGAGTCACGGGGTCGGTTTGCGTCATGTGCCTCTGTACTGGTTTTGACTCTCTGGTTCTGAGCACACGCACGTGCACAGCCGAGACGTGCTCCAAAAGTCACCGCAACCCCCCTAAATCGCCTAAGTCCCCAACAAACACAAAAAAACCGCCAACACGTCTGTGACACCATGATTTTCGAAGCCAAGCCCCGATCTGCAAGACAGCCACCACGCAGCAGAAAATCCCAGGAGGCGGCATAAACTCACAATCGTACCGGCGTCGTGTGCGAGCGTGCGCAAGCGTGCGCAAGCGTGCGGAAGCGTGCGGAAGCGTGCGGAAGCGTGCGGAAGCGTGCGGAAGCGTGCGGAAGTGTGCGGGCGTACTCGTGCGCAAGCGTGCGGAAGCGTGCGGAAGCGTGCGGAAGCGTGCGGAAGCGTGCGGGTGGCATTATGCGCTATTGTGTAGATTGGCTGGGAAATGGGTTTTCGGTGCCGTTTTTGTTCCCAGCGGTTCCAGGCACAACCCCGGCCAAAAACAGATTCTGTTGGCCATTCTTGGCGGCGACAGCCACCCGTTTCGGGATTTTGGGCTTGGTGGTGATTTTCGGTCAGCGTCCCGTGCGCGCGTCTCGACGCAAAGTGCCCGGAAGCTTCGCCCGACCATCCCCGAGTTCCCGGACCGCTTTACCTAAACCCTTCCCCACATGTCTGTCATGCATGACTCTCTCTCACAACAGCAGCTTGCAAGCACTTCTGATCTCTGACCACATGACAACACATGCAAGCAGGATATCTTGATGTCAAGTGATGCTCTCGACGTTGTTCACGTGTGTTCCACGCGGCTTCCTTTGATTGAGGACAATTACTGAACGAAACAACTCGAAAGAAATACCTCAACTTGTTGACAGTCCTGTCTTGTTTCGGCTTGCCTCCTTCGAAGCCGTGTGTGCTCGTGTGTGTACGTTTGTGGTGGGTGCGTGCCAAAAAAATAAATGGTCTCAGGTTCTTACGAGGCATGAAGGTCGGTCCTTTACCTGAGACCGTTCATTTTGGTTCATATATAATGTTGAGTTTTCACACATGTTCTTTTCTGAACGAGAACATTGCATGAGCCGTACAACACAAGCGTCTATGGTATGGTAGCCGCAGGCTTCAGGACGATGTCAGGGGCATTACACACTGAGGCTGAAAACTGGCCAAAATAGCCTCCTAGTCTCCCAAGTCCTGAACGTACGTTCGGGCCCTCTAGTATAGTCTTCTCAGTCCTGAATGTACGTTTGGGCCCTGCAAGGGTTCTATGGCCGGCCCCTCCCACCCCCCCACAGCTTCTACATGTAGCCCAGAGCAAGTCTTTATCTAGAATGCATAGACATACAAGACAAGATCATGGCCGACAACACGGACGACCGTTTGCCCACTGTCCCACTGTTTTCGTTCGAACTGAAGAGCCTCACTGTCAAAAGTCCTAACTGTCATGAGTCATGCTGGCATGAAAACACGGACGGAGAACATGTGCAAAACCACTTCCTGGCACATCGCACTTGACTGTCACAACTTGAAACACTTGCATCACAACACAATGACATGTCTGGCTCCCTCGACTCGTGCTCGTGGAAGAAAGCATTCAGGTAGCAGGTATTAGAGTGGTTAAGGAGGGCAGCCTTTAGGATGAGATTCTGAGTGCTGGTGACGGCCGGCCTTCCTGGCTGATCATCTTCATCAGCTCCTGNGGTAGCAGGTATTAGAGTGGTTAAGGAGGGCAGCCTTTAGGATGAGATTCTGAGTGCTGGTGACGGCCGGCCTTCCTGGCTGATCATCTTCATCAGCTCCTGGATCGGGTTGGACCGGCTGCCTCGGCTCTCGGTCTCTCTCACTCTCACACCCTTGTCCTTCTTTTCTGGAATGCGATGCAAGAAATGTCACACGAGTCACACGTGCTGGCGGATCACCGCCTCTGACTCTAGGGAACCTGTCGGACCTGTCGGAATCTTTGTTGGCCGGCTGGCCGGGTCCCGGCCGGGTCATGCTTCATCACACAATTGCGACCTGCACACGGTCACACGGGATTGCTAAGCTCAGCTGAGAGCTGAGACCTGAGACAGACATGGTGACATGGTTCACTCGTCTGCACGTGGCAAAGCTGGCATATCAAAAGCTTCCAACTCTTCCTCTGACAAAGCCTCAGACTTGTCGTGCGCCTGATGCAACAAACGGGCAGGCTCTGAGCCTTGGTATTCATAGTTTGGTGCCCTGACGCACCATGTCTTCAGCCTGCGAAGCACCAAATCACGCTGCGTCTCGTCATGCCAGGTAGCACTCCTGGTGCACCGAGTGCTGTTGTACATCCGAGAATGAAATCTGCACAGAACCATGTAACCAGCTGGTCTGCTGGCAGTTTGCGGCCGATATGTGAAGCGGAAATTTTTCCACTCGAAAGTCTCATCCCGGCGCACACGTTTGGGATGTGGCTCGTCCTCGGCTGAGTCCTCAGCAGCATCAGGCGGAGCGTCCTCAGTTGCACCAGAGCTCGGGCCCGACTCTGAAGCAGAGCTGCTGCTTGAGCTGGAGCTCGAATCTGAGCCTGAGCCGCCTGAGCCACTCGGACCCGCACCAGCATCAGCTTTGCCGTGGGCCCCCTCCTCGAAGTCGTCGGCAAGTCCCAGATTCTCCAAGAAGGCATCGTCATCCGACCAGGGAACATCACCGACACCACCACCCAGCGGACTACCCAGGTCCTGCAGCCGGGAAAAGAAAGGAGACTCAAGGGCAGCATGAACAGAAAGCAAGCAAAGAGCAAGAAATGTCTTACAGTGAGAACAGACCAAGCCACCGCATCGTCATCGTCAGCCGGCCCAGAATCTGCATGGGCATCGTCGGCGTCGTTCTGCTCGTCCTCAGAATCATTTGGATGTGGCGGATCATCATTCAGCTGTTTTTCCAGTTCACTCAGAATCCAGTCATCAAGCTCATCAGTGTCATCTTCCCGCATATGGTGCCGCATACGTTGTTTCTGCTGCAGTCCATCGCCCGGCTGCGGCTGCATTGCCTCAGGTGGACCAGGCAGGATCTCATCTTCCACCGAATCCTGGGGCCTTTGGAACGCCTCAGGTGGGACGGCAGGTCCATCCATCAAAGCTTCCTGTTGCTGCTTGCGCAGCACGTCCAATCCCAAGAGCTGGCCATAGTACCCATCGCTCTCGAAATGACATATGGTGTCGACATCGTCGCCGCCTGGCAAAGGGACCCCGGCCTCGACATGCGCCAAGCAACACAAGTAGCGTTGACGCAGCACTCCTCGAAAGATGTAGATGACCTTGTCGTCGGACACACGAAACGCCAAATTGATCGGCAGCACGGAGCCTTTCTCGTCCTTGTCATGAAGGAACTTCCAGTCCCAGGAGTGCTTATGCAGGAAGCAAAGGCACTCCATTCGACTCCAAGTTAGAGCAGGCAAGCCTGCCGGCTCCGTGAAAAGAGGTCGCGGACTGTCAAGGCTCAGCCGGAGCGTACAATGCTGCAAAGCTTCAAGATTCAAGAGCCAAGCGCTCTGGTCCTCCGAGCAAAAGCACCGATCGACCAGGCCTGCGGTCTCCAACCGCTCAATGGCGTCGAGCTTGCTGCGAACTCCGTCCTCTGCGTGCGACAGATACAAAGCGCTGTCTCGAGAGTTCCCAGCAATGGCACCCATTCGTGCCATTTCAGAGACCAGTTGACCAGCGGTGTCTCGCAAATAATCAGGGAAACCAGGCAAGAACATGGGTGCAAAATCCGCCTTCACTTTTGTATGCCTCCAAGCAGTGACGGCATGGGATGCTTCAGTCACCGTACTGACAATTGGCGGATCGAAAAGGCGGATATCCAAACGTCCAGCTGATGTTCGCTCGGGCAAAAGACTAACAGAAGCCTCTCGCAGAGTGTTTTCCGACGTGGAGGAATGGACAGCCACGGCCACATCCCAGTGTCCAAGCTGCTGGCTGAAGGGGTCTCCCGCCTTGACCCTTTTGTAGCCAGTGATATTGGATTTCACCACCTGAGCAACGCCCCGAGTCAACATGAAACGGTTGATTCCTAGAACTGAATACACGGTACGCCTGTTGGTGCCGGAACGACAGCATGGGCTAGGCACGACATGTCAAGTGTACAACAGCATTGCGACAGGGCGCCCTTACGAAGAGGCATCGGTCGGCATCTCCATCGCCAGCATGCTTGCTTGCCGCCTCCGCTGCATCGAAACCCGTAGCCATGTCAGGATCTGGCTGCAAGAACATGGGAGGAACCTGGGGGGCATCAGGGGCAGCGTCAGGAGCTGAAGGTGGCGGGTTGTTCGCAGACTCCTGCCGATCCCTGACAGTGCCCGCGAAAGCCTCCTTCAAGTGTCTGGGTGGCCGCAGATTACCTCTCAAGCAATAGAGACCACCTTCATGAACATGTTTCCGGAAGTGCTCTAGCATGAGCACTCGCAACATGACCGTTTTCATGCCCTCCTCAGTTGATTCATTCTGCACAAGACGACGGACTTTCTGAGCGTCTAGCGGATTGTCCCTGAAGTTCGGCTGGGCCAAAGTTCGAGCAGCATCTGCGCGCTTGTCATACTGGGTCAAGAGATCACAATGGTAGATCACATTAGCCGCATCCCTCAGCTTGATCTTCTGGTTGCCATGTTGCAGGCGCAGAATCTCGGGGTGATTCGAAAATCCCAGATGAAGAAGAACATGTGGCAACCCTTCGCGAGGGCGAACCTTTAACCTTTGCACCTGCCTTTCCCACTCTGCAAGCATGCGACCATCGGACAAACATCGGCGGTAAAACTCATGCGATCGAATCGCGAGGGAGAAGGTTGCTGGGTTGATCTTCTTCATGACAGCTGTCTTGGCTTTGAGAAGAGCGTGCCGAGCTTCAATGCTCCGCTCGACACAAGACACAAACGCACAGGCACGAGCCTCGTGCAGCAGCTGAGGTGAGTCAAATCTCGTGATACGCCCTGCCAAAAATTCGTCCATGTTGTGGGAAACGGAGCCTTGGAAGAAATGCTTTGTGAGCGCATGATGCTGACTACTCCCCTTGTGCTTGTCGAACAAGTCTTTGGCCTCCTGCAAGCCAGCGCGTGCCAAGGCCTCGCTATGATGGCCCAACACGCAAAGTTTGTGAGGCAACGTTGTCCAGTGGGAAAACTTGACAACAAAGTACTGTTCCAATTTGGCTTGGCCTGCAGCAAAATCTTTCAAGACTTTGTCTTTGTCGCGATCTTCCAAACCATGGCAGGACAGCAGCAACTCTGTGTGTTGCGTAGCGAATGCATCACGAACAATATTATCAAGCGCGCCACCAGCAAGCTCTGGCGCACGTCTCCCAGCCATGCAGCATGCATAACGTGTGCGGAAGATTGAGTTGCTCGTCAATGAGGATTCAGCTGCTTTGCGGTAGTGACAAGGACAGGCTTCGAACCAATGTTCGAGGTGGTCTATCACTCGAGATAATCTCACAAGCATCTTGAGATACTCCCAAAATACTACATCCCGAACGCAATCCGTCATGGTGCCGAGCGCTGTGTATGCCTCCCTGTCCGCTTCACTAGCTTCTGGGGCTGGAGGGCCTTCAGCAAAATGCCGAGGATCCCAGTACGTGAAAACCATACGAACAGAAAGGATCTCCTTGCAAGTGGTGATTAGCGAACCCCAGCGTTCCTTGTGCAAGTTTAGCTGCAACTCCCTCACCGCGGTTTCCAGGGCACTGGCTTCGGAATCACGCAAAACTTCAGCAATGAAGCGTTCACGGTTGTGCTTGCTGAATACCTGAGTCACAGCTTTGACCCCCGGCAAAAACCAGTCAGTGTAGTTCTCGAAAGCCTCAGTGAGCTCGGACACTGAATGATGAAGGATATGAAGTGCACCCGGAACTTGCAAAGACAAAGGAAACAACTTCGGCATGACCAGTCTGCCATCGACGACCTGCAAATAAGGGTTCGCAGTGGGGTCTCCTGCATCAGCACTTGCCTGGGCAACATGAGCTTCGTGAGCTTGCACAACATCAAAATCAAGGGCATCTCCAGTCCATGGAAACAAAGCAGAAATGTCAATGTCTTGCACTTCCGCCAGACCTGCTTCGGTGCCAAAGTCTGTCGTGACAGCACGCACGGTGGCAAGGAAGTTTGCCACGGCGGGCCAAGATCCCACCTCCAGCCTCAGGGTGTGAAGGAAGCCATGAACCTTGTGCACAAGCTGCGCACGACGACTCCCTTGCGCAGTGGGAGGAGCAATGTGTACATCCACTCCTGGCTGGCCGGCACTGGACGAAAACTTCTCAAGTTGCTGGCTCAACAGAACACGGTCGGACTCGAGCGCTTTGATTTGCTCGTGCAGATCCTCAACATCATGCCGTTGCCCTGGATCCCTCAGAGCAGCAAACAAGTTCAGCATCTTCTCACGAGTTTCAGCTAGCCTCCAGACAACTTTGCACCACGCAGCAGCATCACTGGGGGCGCAAGTGTGGAATTCAGTCAACAACCAGTCGAATCCCCGTTGGGGGCTGGAGTCCACTAAGAGACATCGCACGGCATCATGAGAAGCCCTCGACACCAAATCTCTGATGATGTACATGAATGCCACATCCACTGCAAGCCTCCAGCGGCTCACCGACGAAGCACTCGGTGCCTGCAGGAGGCCTCGATCGATGGCCTTGGTGAGCTCATCTGCCTGGTTAGGCAAGAGAAGCCTGATTGCATGTCTCATTTGCTTCTCAAGGTCTCCTGAATCTCGCAGAAGGGTACAGGATTGAACAGCTGTCACGATCACCTTGGGAGAGTATGCTTCAGTTCGATGCACCAGGCCTTGAAATGGGCACTTGTCTGACACTGCCGAGCAATGAAGAGAATCCATTTGAATGATCTGAGCATCTAGCCGAAACATTAATCCTGGATCTGCATCTGCAGGCAAGGATCTGCGAAAAGCAGCCAATGTATCACGGACGTCAAGCAACGAGTTGAAACCGACTGCACTTGGCTCCACACGTCTGACAGCGAGGCTGTGATCCACCAGGAGATCTGCTGAAGCATATAGTCGCTGGAAATCTCTGCATAGGAACTCACCTGCACGTGCAGACGCTAAGCTTCCATCGCTGCTGAGTTGCTAGCCGCCGTACTAATCTGTGATTCGTGATTGGCCACTGCTGTGCATTGAACTGTTGCAAGCAAGAATGACGAGACTTCACAAGATGTCTGGCTGACTGGCTTCTGGACACTGACACTGAACCGCTGACATTGACATGCAGCTCACGCTAAGCGGCAGAAGAAAATAGCCTGGATCGTTGTTTCTGACTGGGGCCGGGGTGCATATTCAAAACGACACAACAGCTAGCAGCTAACGGGAATGCGCGTGACTGACGGCTGACTGTCTGGCCCTCCCCCTCGCAAAGCACTTCCGGCCTCTAGGTCTGCGAAGAAGCTCGGTTGTGCAGCGACAAACATCGCCCAGAGAATGCCACTTCTTGTGCGCCACAAGCAATGCTACGGGACCAAATGAAGTAAACACCACGAACGACCGCTGGTCCTCTGGCACACCCCATTCCCTAAAGCAATCCAAGCAAGAACGGCCGTCAATGCAACGTGCTGCATGCAGCATTGCAAGGGCATCCTCCGAGAGAGTGATTGTCCAAGAGGATCGTTGTTCTGCAACTTTCAGGCTGGTGGTATACACACGGTGATCCAACTTTGCAGTAAAACATGCAGCATCATGAACATCAAACAGAAGCCACTGTGGATGTTGGTCATGTCTGCTTGGTGAACCCCAAGCATGCCAGAGAATAAAATCTTCACGTTTCTCAAGACAGCCCATATGTCTAAGTGGTTTAGGCTTCTTCAGGCAAGCAAGGCCAAGAGTACTTTGATGGGGAACCGTCCAAACACCCAGCTGCTCCCATGTCTTCAAAAGCTCTCGGTCCTCTCCTGCAAACTGGCATGACTCAGCAGCCTGCTTGATATAATCGACATCCGAGGCTCGGATCAGAAAATCTGAAGCCTTGCAAAGGCTTGATGTGCCTGCCAACCGGGATCGGCCCTTCTGGCGGGGCTGCGCTGCCCACGGAGTCGCCAGCAAAACGACAACTGGTGCATCGTCGACTCTTTGCATCCAGTATCCATTGCTAATTGCTCCCAAGCTTCACTGAAATCACTGAAACATATCAAAAGCCTGTGTCGTCTGCTCTAGATAGTATTTTCCTGCATGGTTTGCATCTGTCAGCCCAATATACCAAAATGATTTGTGGCCAGTATACAACACCGCTGACGCTTCTAGCCTGTACCAGTACCTGTTGTTGACAGTATTGACAGCTGACCCCGCAAGATTTTGAGTGGCAGCGAACACATGACAAGTTCCTGGCATCACTGCTCACTCAACACCGCAAGCCGCAAGCCTGGAAATGGCCTCTGTCTTACGAAGCTGAAACGAAAACCAATCGAACTAAAAGAAGAGCAAGCGCTCCCAGCCAGATGCGATTTCGGAATTGAAAGCTCAGCGCTTCGGCTAAACGAAATGATTTGCCAAAAAACCTAGGTGTCAGGATCTTGCAAACGATAAACTCCACACAAGTGTCAAGCAATAGACCGAAACACTTGGCCGGCGAGCCGGTACCGGGCGCTGGGAATGACTCAATCGAAAACGCTGTGTGTTTACAAACACAAACCGCAGCAATTGTCAGCTTACAGAAACGTTTCAAACCCAGCCGTGCCTTGCCGGCCTTGCTGTCCCAGGACCAAAAGAGAAACAGCTTGAAAAATAAATCTTTTTGGATTTGGGGGTAATCCAGCAACCCCGCCGATCCTCCCTCCCCCCCCTTCCCTCCTTTCTCCCTCCCTCCTCCTCCCTCTCCCTCCCTCCTCAGCGCCTCCCCAGCACCTCCCCAANTAGAAAAACAGTCCAGGGAGGATGCAATTGTGGTACGCTTAGGGCGATGGCCACCAAAGGCACAGTGATCAAAAGTGACCCTGAAAGGGCAAAGATGCGCGATGCCTTGAAAGAAGGATTCCAGAACCAGGATCTATGCGGGTTTTTACACGCGAAGAGAACTCCTCGGCTGTGGCACAAGGCTGCAACTTGAGCCAAGAAGGCATAAGTGCGGTTGGCAGACGTAACACGTTGCTGATCGACTCCTTGCAAGGACGGGAGACCGTCAGGGTGCAGTGTATCTCGCAGCGGTCGAGGCCCAAGATCCGTAGAGTGCGCCAGTGGAATTTCCCTGGCCCGACTGCATGTGCCACAAGGCGGGGCTGCAAACACTGCTGAGAGCAGCGGGTTGGTTATCCAGAACAACGCAAGCTGCTGGCCTTCCTCAGTGGTCAAATCGGCAATCAACGGGCTAGAGGCAGCTTCGGGTGCGACAACATGGTCTATACCATGCGCTGCATGAAGGCCCAACTTGCGGAGACAGGCTGTTACACGACCCGATCCCGAGAACAGCTCAAAGACAACAGGCACAGCCGGGGCCACGAACCGTGGCCTTTCAAGGGATGCAAGATCCCCATGACGCACCAGATCCCCGGTGCTTAAATCAGGAGTGTTAAACCCAAGCTTTATCAAAGCGCAGTGGTCTGAGGAGCTNACCTTAGTGGTAAGTGGGAAGCTTAGGGTATTACCTCTAAGACCCAAAATACCACCTCGCACATAAGCGCCAGTGGTGAAGGAAAACTGGTTAGGGTGTTGTTTGTTGGGGGATTGAGGAGCTCTAGCCGGGGTCTCTGAAGGCAACAAGCTTATGAGTTGTATTAAGTCTGCAGAGGAAACCCTACCAGAGTCCAAACATTGTTGTGCAAAAGCCTCAGCATCCAGGGGGATTTGACCNGCCGGGGTCTCTGAAGGCAACAAGCTTATGAGTTGTATTAAGTCTGCAGAGGAAACCCTACCAGAGTCCAAACATTGTTGTGCAAAAGCCTCAGCATCCAGGGGGATTTGACCATGCTGCGCAAGGAGGTCTCCTGTCGACGGACAGTCATCGGGTCCCGCAAAGGCAGAGTCGGGTGGCGATGCATTGGCAGAGGTGGCATGGCTTCACGGTGAGGTGCACTCACCAACGGGGTGAGCTCCCTCGCACTTAGCACACACATGCGCGTGATGGCAGCGGTCCTTGAACTTGTAGCCCTCAAGGTTATACCCGAAGCAGATACGCAGCCCGGCTGTAGTCACAGGTTTACCACCAAGCTGGCGCAGGCGCAGGGGCATGGGGATCTGTTCAGGCCGAGGTTTAATATCCCTGTCCTTACCTTTTCCTTTACCTTTACCCTTAAGCGTAGGGCTCTTGTTACTCTTCCAGGGCTGGGGCTTACGAGGTTCGGCGAGCTTACGCTTGGTCCCCGCAGGAAGGGGCAATAGCAAGGAGGACACCTGATGGCTATTCAAAAGCATCATGCAGCGCCGTATCCAAGTCACACGTCCCGTCTAGGTTGGCTCGAGGCTTCGCGCCATTTTCTAGGAGATAGACGAAGACCATCCTATCCGCCTCAACTATAGTTGATCTATGCCCACTCTTTGATGGTTAGGGGGTGGCGCCCGCCTGAAATGTTGCATCAGCTTTGCCAGGTAGGCTTCATAAGGCGCTAATGACACACAGCGAGCCATCACATACGCATAACCACGGCGTTTGAGCCCCTCCAGAAGGGCCAGAGCTCCGTGCACTGGTTGTTCGGAAACTTCAGAAGTCTCCTTGACGGTAATCTG
>BGNK01002610.1:0-58039 GCA_003297005.1 Symbiodinium sp. clade A Y106
CACCGACACACACAGAGACACAGACACACAGAGACACAGACACACACACAGACACACACACACACACAGACACAGACACACACACCCACACACACACACAGAAACACAAAGAAACACTACCAACGAGAACGCGTACGCACAGCGCACACATCTCCCATCGTTACTCTTCAGGACCACTTTCTTTTGCATCGGTTTGTGGCTAACACGTGAAGCACTGTCATGTGGGGTTATCCGGTCCTTTAATTACTATTCCTATTTCCCGAAGTCAGGCTACTTTCCCACAGCAAGGGCCGTCGCGACCCTGGAGCACTTCTTTCAACAGCTGCGAGAAGTCCTCAGCGACGACTGCCCGCTGCTTTCCGAGGGTTCAGCAAATCTTCGGGTTCCTTCAGTTGGGGTTTAGCCCTAAACCGGGAATCAACGGCCCCTAAACCCTAAGCCCTGAACCAAAGGCACCTAAGCCCTGCACCAAAGGCGGGTCTTGGTGGAAGTTGGCTTACAGCCGGCAGCTGGACCCCTCCAGTGGCCGGGTCAGAAAGAGCAACCCTCTTGAAGATCGCCTCGTGTGAGTGGATCCCTGTATAGTCCCCATGTTATGCGATCATAGACTACGCCCAAATAATCCTTAGGGTCGGGAGTGTCGGCAGCACGTAGGAACTGGTCCTCCGCGTCGTTGTGGCTCCGATATTTCAACCATTCGGGCATGGTGCTCGCGGTGGATCCTGTGGAGGCATACCTGCAGCACTGGACGGAGAGTCTCAAGGAGATTTCCCTAAATCCTAAACCCTAAACCCTATACCCTGAACTACAGGGGAGCTTCGAACAAAAGCGTGTCCCCAATATTAGGCCCCGACTCACACCAGCAGGATCCCGAAGAGGACCTCTGAGGTGTCCTTGATTTGTCGATGCAGTAAACCCCAGACCCTAGACCTTAAACCCACCTAAATATAGCACTAAACCCCCAACCTGAACATGGCACTAAGCCCTAAACCCGAAGCCCTAAACCCTGAACCCGAAACCCTGAACCCTGAATCCTTAGCCCTAAACCCCAAAGCCCAAAACCCTAAGCTTCTTTCGTAAGAGTCATGGAGAGAGCCTGGGGAAACAGATTCAGGAGCCCTGGTCCTCCAAGGCCTCCCTGCAGGCAGGGGGCTTCCCGATTTTTTTGGGGGCGTGGGGCTTAAGGTTTTGGGCCGGTTTAGGGTTTTGGGTTTAGGGCTTCGGGTTCAGGGTCTGGGGGTTTAGGGTTTCGGGCTTAGGTTTGAGGGTATCAGGGTTTGGGGTTTGTCTAGGGTTTTAGGGTGTAGGGTTTTAGGGTGGGGTTTGGGGTTTAGGGTTTAGGGTTTAGGAGGGTTTGGGGTTTCAGGAAATCGTTTGTTAAGATGCTCGAGAAGGAGGATCCTACCACTTACGGTCGAAATTTCGTCTCCATCTTTCCGGAAAGTTTCTAACATGAGGCCCTGACAAAAGCTTTATTGTAGTTACTGTTGCTGTGATGATGGTTATTGTTACTACGATTACTATTACGATTACTCTTACTATTGCTACAGCTGTTACTATTACTGTTCTTCAACCCTTCTGAAACCTTTGAACTCACTTTGGGCTTACTTTCTGAAACTCTCACCTGGTGGCATCTTCTGAGGTGCGGCCTCTGCGGGCAAGTCTGGGTCCCCGGAGCGCGGAGGAAGCCCAGGTGGGTTTAGGGTTTTAGGAGTTTAGGGTTTAAAGTTTTTGGTTTAGGGTTTACAGGGTTTTAGGAGTTTAGGGTTTCAAATTCTTGGTTGAGGGTTTATAGGGCTTTAGGAGTTTAGGGTTTTAAGCTTTTGGTTGAGGGTTTATAGGGTGTTAAGAGTTTTAGAGGTTGGGGTGTCAAGTTCTTGGTTTAGGGCTTGTAGGGTTTTGGTAGTTTTCGGCGTTTCAATTAAGGTTCAACAGGGGTTTAGGGTTTAGGTTGTCGAAGGTTGTGCTCCAGGGCTTCTATGATTTCAGGGTCTAGGGTTCCAGATTTTTCAGGCTTCAGGCCTTAAGGATTTCAGGGTTTAGGGTTTAGGGTTTAGGGCCGTGAACCCCAAAAAGGCTAGCCGCCTAACCCCGCAACCCGAAACCCGAAACCCCTGAACCCTTAAACCCTAAGCCCTAACCGGTAAACCCTAAGCCGTAAACCCTAAACCCCAAACCCGAAGGCATTTTCCCTGCAACGCTTGGACCGCAGGTGTTCTTCGACACGAAAGGCGGCAAGATCCCTGCCGCGGAGGAGGCCTTCCTCTGGCGGGTGATATAAAATAGACACACACACATATATATATATATATATGGTATATGGTATATGGTATATGGTATATGGTATATAGTATCTAGTATCTAGTATCTAGTATCTAGTATCTAGTATCTAGTATATAGTATATAGTATATAGTATATAGTATATAGTATATAGTATATAGTATATATATACACATATGTGCATATATATATATACACATAGTATATATAGTATATATAGTATAAATAGTATATATATATAGATAGTATATATAGTATATATAGTATATATAGTATATATAGTATATAAAGTATATAAAGTATATCTAGTATATAGTAGTAAGTATGCATGGTCATATGTTTAATGGACCAAAGGGATGGACAGTCGACTCTTCCCAGGTCACAGAAAGATGTCGGGCAAGTGGGCCGACCATGGAGAATCCTGCCCATCCTTGCTACAGGATCCGGAGGTCGCTTTATCATGGAACTCTTCTAGAGGCTCCACTATCCCTTAATGAAGGAATAGACCTTAAATTATAGTAGGGATCCTACTATAATTAAAGGTATATTCCTTACTTAAGGGATATTGGAGCCTCCGGGCCCCTGTTTGGGATATTTGGGTTTGCTATTTGGTTTTGCGGTGTGTTCCGCTTCCAGGCAGACGGATCTGGCCGTGACGGCCCGAACCAGGACTCTGGACGACATCTGGAAGGAAGTTCTCAGCAACCTGGACCCTACTATTGTACCCTAAATAGTAGGCTCCCTATTATAAGGACCCCCAAAAGAAGGTATGATACCATTTTAGGGGTTCCATGTTATAACTTTAAATAAGCAACCCCCCCAAAACCTATTCCAATTATGGCTTGATTTCGTCGGTTTGCTGCATCTCGTCAACATCTCTTCCAGCGATGTGAATCTGGCTCAGTGTGAGCTTGATCGAATTGAGCAGCAAGAAGCCCACCGATTGCATACATGTCATCATTACGATTGGCTCTCATATGAACAGTTGCCGAACTCCATTTCCTTTGAGAAAGTGGCCCAACGCATGAGCGTGATCTCCTGAGTGCCCCGAGGTAGGAGACACATCGACCTCCTGCATGTGAATGTAGGAATCGCTAGCATGGCTGATGTGTGCCCGGCCCGCATTGGCAGGGAGTCCACAGCAATATTACCCGTTATAGAACTATATAGAACATTCTAGAACATTATTAGTATTGAACATTAGTATAGTCGTATCAGTATAGTATCGTATCGCATGTTCCATGGTTGCCCCGAGGCTAGAGCGAGGATTTGCAAAGGTCCTTTCCTCGAGATCAGTGACGGTCTTCGTGCTGCGAGTTGATGACGTGTGGACGAAGAGTGAACTTCATAAAATTGTCAAGATCCTGGATGCTCACGAGTACTTCTCAATGCTGGGGCTCCTCTGTCTTTCTCTCAGTTGACGAAAGCCTCTGCGAGTGCATGTGGCTCCCATAGTCATCTTGCAGAGATGCCGAGGCGAAAACAGCAGCCAGTTCGGAGCCTTCCAATATCGTGGCCCTGAGAGTGTCGGACCCACGACATATCTGCCTTTGAGCTCTATGGATATCGATCTGGTACTGGATTGGGACGCCATGCCGCTGCCGCAAAACCTGCTGGCTTTTGACTTGCAGCAGCCTGACGTCTTCAAGACTGTGCAGCTGGGCGATCTGCAGTGCGATGCTGAAGATGATGATGGAACCTGTCAAGAGGGTGACGACGGGTGCAGGGGAGATGCACTGATAGGCCCTCCAGAGCGTCCGCAACTTCTTCACGTCACGAAGTCGGGGTCCCGGTCCATTACCCTCGAGTGGCGCCCACACCCGGAAGGTCCAACACCTGACAGTTATCTGCTGAGGGTAGACCCTGGAGCCCTTGAAGAAGTCTTGGACCACGATACCTTCGATGCTCTCACGAGTGTACAGACATACACTGTTAACGGGCTCCGCCCGAATGTAGAATACACAGTAGGATTGAGGGCAATGGGCTTTGGGGGCGAAAGTGGCAAAGTGACGCTGACGCACCGTACAGAGCCGGAGGACGACACAGCCGAAGATTCCTTATACGACATTTTGGAATCGACACATTGTGGCATGGGTGCTGCTGAAGAAGTGCAGCCAGCCGGTCCAGCACCTGGAGGTGCCTCATACTTTCCGGGAGTTGATGACGTCGACGGTTGCAGGGCGCGCTGTGAGAGCAACAGGCAGTGTGTGGCTTTTCAGGTGAACTCGGGAAATGCCTGTTGCTTTGTCATAGTTGGGTAACATTTTGCGGGTCCATAAGCCCAAGGAGGAATAGAAATTTTCATTTCCCTAAACCCTAAACCCTAAACCCTGAGATATTACCCCAAGCATGGACCAGGTTGGCTCTATCGGAGGAAGCCTTCAGAGCGCCTTGGCACTCGCCAATCCGACCTTGGCTGGTGGTGTGCCGTCCGGAGAGAGTGAGAGGGGCTTGGAGTCTTAAAAGAAAGAGCTTAAAGCATGCTGCCAGCCATCTAGTTCAAGAAAACTGCCGGTCATATGTTATGGTGTATTATAATGTGTTGTGAGAACATTATCGTACATTATGCAATACTAAGGTAGATTACAGTACATTATATATCGTCTATGCTAGTTGATTGTAGTATATTAAAAGTATATCATAGTATATTGAAGTTTCCCTCGCCTGTGCAGGTTTTGCAGGACATCTGGGCGGCAGGTGATGCCGCGGGGCTTGTGCAAGTGCTGGAGGCCTGGGTAGGCCAGGTTTCTCCGAAAGTCCGTGTTTCGGGTCGTCTGACTCAGGCATGTGGGGATGACTCCTTGACAGCAGCTTGCTTGAATCGTTTCGTGCTGCGGCACCGGCCACTTTGCTGAGACTGATGTATAGACCAGACGCCTTTCGGATTCGGAGCCAGGACTCCAAATCCACTTCCGGTACAGTCCTTGGCGAGGCCACGCCTTTTCTCCGCTTGTCAATCGCGCCGTGGAGTCGCGAAATGTTGCTCTGAAGGCTGCTGCCGTTGGCGCAGAAGCTCTCTCAGGCAGACTGCGAGGAGCTAGCTGGAGCCCTCCTATAAGGTGCTTGGCGTTGTGACATTTTCTGTTCAATGTGAGGAGCATGCTGTGGCCGCTGTGCGCTTTGCCCTTCATAACTTGAGGGTGCTGCGCCGCAGCATTGGTCAAGCTAAAGCGATCTGAAGATCCGGACAGGTCTCCTGGCCAGCCATCGCAAAGCTTCTCAGAAGTGTGTCAACTCCACGAGTGCGGATCCCCGGCCAGGCCGTAGCATCGGGCCCCTAATATATGGGCCTAAATAATTACCAATACTATTGTGGGGGTTCCTTGTTATTATTATTATGATTATAGTATAATGGGCCCCAAGACTCTATTCTAATTATTAAGGCCCCTACATCATAGTACTCTTATAGTGCCCTTTAGATCCCTTTTAAGGAACCTCGTAACTTCGGCCTTGACTGCCTGAGGTGGTCCTGGAGTCCTGCGAGGAGGCGGTGCTTCGCCTCCAGTCCTTGTGCCCCTGTTCGCATCTAGCCGGGCGGGGGCGGATATATTTTATGCCGCACTATAACTACACTATACTATAACACTACTATATGGTACTATACTGTAATATTGCGATATGGTACTATACTGTAATGCAGCTACATCAGACGATCAGGGATGAACACGGAAGGTGCCCTATAAGTACACTATACGTAATATGACTATATTGTGCTATACTGCCATACAGCTCTATCACCATCTCGTGCGACCAGCGATGAACATGGAAGCACCAGGTACTCCACGGTGAAGGCGCTCTCCCGATCGGTGAAGGTCTCGAAGACCAGCGGGCCGTTGGCCGCTTCCCGAGAGACAGCAGGCTGGCTTGGTAAACTTGTAGTATCTGAAAGTAAATGATGGCATCTTATATAAACTTGTAGTATTCTAAAGTGTATGATGGCTTTTTATGTGAACTTGTCGTGTATATGATGGCATCTTTATAAACACTTCCAGTATCTTAAAAAATTTGATTGCATCTCATGTAAACAGGTAGTATACAAAAGTATATGGTGGCATCTTATGTAAAGTTGTAGTATCTTAAAGTATATAATGGCATCTGAAAGTACAAGATGATGTATGCTAGTGTGGTATAGTATATCATAGTTTTGTTTCATCATGCAAGAAAGGTCCCACTTTGCAAGAAGCTCAAGGTGAGCCTGGAGGAGGCGGGACATGCCCAGGTGGATCTGCAGCCAGTTGATTTTTGCCAGAGGCCCTGGTCGGTGCTGGACGACTTCGCAGTTGAGCCGAGCCGATAGTGACGCGGGCCCTCCAATACGGATGCCCGAGCGTGTGTAGTTGCTTGAGAGGACCACTCCAACAACGCCTGTCGGCTGTACTGGGTCATGAAATGGTTGAGATGAGGCTACCACTTGTAGGCAACTTGTTGGTGTTTTTTTGTGAGCAACATTGAGCTAACTTACTTAGTACAGAGTCTCCAGACTTCCTTTGGTTGCCCGGTGCCTTTGGCTCCCATGTGCTCTATGTCCTCTTTCGTCGGGCACAGTTCGTTGTGGTGGCGTCCTCAACGGCTTCCAAGATTCTGGGCTTTGGCTGACCTGCCTGCTCGAAGGTGACTTAATCCAGCTTCGATACTGGCAGGCAGGCTGCCTGCGTAGAGCCTAATCTCTGCGTAAGCTTTTGGTCAGTGCTGTGTGTCAGACCCAGCGACAAGCGGTGCTCAGCTTTCAGGCGTGATGGGCTTCCGCGGCGTGCGCACCACCCGGCTGCAGGCAGGAATGAGCAGCGTCGAGACGGGGTTAAATTGATTTCTGAATCGGGCAGAATTGGGAATGTGGATGTGGGACTTGTGTTGGACTTCTGCCAAAGGCGCTTGCAGCCGCGGTGGCCGCGTGGTGTGCTGAGTGGGGCGGTCTGCGGCCGTCTCAGAGTGGGGCGATGCCAATCGATCTCAGGACCTGGTGCTGGGGCTGCTGGGGGGTGTTCAGCCAGGCCCCATCTCTCGCTCCGAAAAATCCTCTCCGAAGCATCTCGGGGTTGCTTGTGCCAGGCATGGCTTCTGCCGCAGGCTGGACTGTGCTGTGCGACGCAGAAGTGGCTGAACGTCCCCAGTTGAGCACCTGCTGCGTGAGGCACCTGCCGGCCGCCGTGAACTCCTCGGCGCGGGCTTGGCAGGCCTGGTAGGGCGCACGGGTAGGTGGGTTGGGCTTTGCGAAACGACCGGGCGCATACCCCCAGGCCTTGGCTTGGCGATAGAGGTGCGACGCACGGCCCGGTAGGCTCAGAGAGCCCTGAACGCCAGCATATGTGGAGGCTGAGCCGGCTTTGGCGAGCGGCGGATCAACCGCTGCAACCTCGGTTTGGCACAGTGAGGCCTTGCGGTGCTTTGACACGTAAAAAAGGCCGGCAAATACTCCACGATCCCGTCGGGGAAGCGGAGGCAGACCGGAAGACTTGACAACATGTCGAAAGGCTTTCTGCACAGACTGAGACGCCTTTCCAGGTTCTATGGGCGCGTTAAACAAGGCCTTTACCAGCCCAGGGCTCAAGCTGGGAAGCTGGGGGAGAGCAGAGGACATGGCGGGTCTCGGAGAATGTGGTGACGTGAGGTACTTGCAGATGGAGCCAGCCATCAAGGCTGGTAACTTGAAGGCCCCCGGCCTTCGCAGGCGTCTGAAGTCCCTCTGAAGTCACGGTCGCTGGGGGGGCTTCAATCGAGTCCCAGGACCCCTTGATTGAGGATTTCTTCAGCCCGGAACCATGCCAGGCAGCTCTTGTTGGGGCCTTGTGCACGTCCGAAGAGACTGAGGCAAGAACATCATCAAGGTGAAGGGAGGCGAAGACATTAAGAACTGTGGCCGCATCCTCAGACTCTCGTGTGACGCAAAACTCACTCCTCTTAACCCGAACCTGCAGCCGAAAAGACCCACTTTTTTTTGTTCCTTGTTATGGTTTCTGCATATAAGGAAACCCCAGACATCCCTAAACCCTACTGTCTCGAGCTGGCAGCGCGAGTCCGGCCTTCATCTTCGCAGGCTTTGGCGCAAAGTGCAAAACGAAGGAGAAGAGGCGAGGGTGAGCTTGACTTGCAAACTTGGGAGTCTCTGAATATGGAGGACCCAGTTATAGATCTTAGCTAGTAGGAGTGTCTTATACAAAAGACATGCGAAAGGGGACTTTCGAAGATACGCGGAGAACTTTGTGACATCCCGAGGACCTCACGCTGGCTGGATTTCAAAACCGCCAGTGACCTGCTGGCAAGGTGCCCAGGTGCTCACTCCACAAATTGTCAGAGGCAGACATTTGGGCTTCATGTCTGAAAGCTTCTTTTTGGGACCGAGGCTGGCGCTTTCAGATATAGTGCTGAGGACATCCCAGAATACCTGCCCCAGGTTCTGCTGAAGCTCCTGGTATCTCCCAGATGCTCCAGTAGGGCTCTGTCTCCTGGGCAGGTGAAGATTATCCGATCCTTTGCGAAGAAGGCTCGAATCCACTGACACTGGGAGACCCCAATCGCCCTAAGCCTCGCGGATGTCTCTGAGTTTGCAGACAGGTGGAGAAGATGGAGGCAGCAATTGAAGCTGGCAATACTGAAGAGGCCCAAAGTCCTGGGAGTTTCAGAAAATGGGGACCCTGATACAGGCCCCCCAATTCTTCACACAAGGATCCTTAATAGACGGTTAGGGTGATGGGGCTTGTCTGCCTCAGAGGGGTGCTGACACACTCTTGCTTTCAAAGTCCCCTTGCGAGGCTCAGCAGCTCTATGCAAAGTCCAAGCTGGACTTGAGCAGGCCGAGTGGGAAGCTTGTGCGTCCTTTGCTCCCATTCGGGAGGTCTAGATTTACCGGATTTTCACACAAGTAGTCCTAAATCACAGCAGCCTTGTTACAGGCTTCCTCGATTTTCTGGAACTCCCGCTCAGACTTTGTCTCACGAGGTATCTTCCGCAGGTAGAGCTCGAACCTCTGGATTCTCAGGCCCGCATTTTCGATGATGCTAGCGTCTCGCAGTCGATCTCGGAGCATGAGAAGCCGGCTAGGACTACACCCATCCGTGGGACACGCGTCCAGAGGCCAGAGACTGCAAGCTTGTGAGCCCCTCCCCTAAACCCGAAAACCCCGAAACCCCCAAGCCCCAAAACTCCCAGATCATGCCATGGAAAAGTGCCCTTAGCAAAAAACAAAAACTCCTAACCCTAAACCCTAAACCACCAGCTTCGAGAGACTTCGTCGTTGCGGTCAGGTGATCTGCCAGGGAACGTTCTGCGTGTGATATCTGCATTCCAGAGCTTTGCTTGCAGTGCTGCGGTCAGATTCCTGTAAGTATAGTTGCAGTTGCAGCTGTATGTTATATATGTATATATATATATATATATATATATATATATGAGATATCATATGCACATATACATACACGCTATACGCGATGTTATGTACTGTATGTTATTTGCTGTATAGTAGCCTTGTGCCAAGATTCGGCGGTCTTTGTAGAACCCTGAGCTCTCTGTTGAAAGCAGAGATGTCCCTCGATTGCAATTTTCCGCGGCCAGAAGCTCCAGAATGGAAGGCCGCCAGAGGTGGATACCTGAACAGATGCCGCTCGGTATCTGTCTCCTCCATGACTTTCACTTTATGATGATCTCTTTCTTGCAATGAATTCCTCCTCTGCCCGCTTTTTCCCTGCTTGTGTGAGCCAAGCTCACGCAGCCAAAACTCCGAAGCCTGTCCTCCCAATTGGACTATGTGCGTGAAACATGAGCGACCTGTCGCGCACTGTGCCGAGACTGCCGGCAGCAGAGTGGAGCATGATGCGTGCATGGACTCTTTCACACGCCCGGCGTTACTCAAAAGGTTTCGTCGTCTAGACGGCTGTGATTTTTACTCAGTAACAGCTAGCGAGTCGATAAGGATGCACAGACCGTCAAAGGCACAGCTGTAACGAATGTGGCATATTTCCTTCATCGTCGAGGCATGGAATTTTCGATTCTTTGCAGAGGCACGACATGGCATCTCGTGAGATTTTCCAGAGCTGGTGTATGCCTCCTGAACTTGCTTGCACTGCAGACCGCACGGAACT
This sequence comes from Symbiodinium sp. clade A Y106, assembly GCA_003297005.1. Lineage (NCBI taxonomy): Eukaryota > Dinophyceae > Suessiales > Symbiodiniaceae > Symbiodinium > Symbiodinium sp. clade A. The sequence goes on from BGNK01002610.1 coordinate 10,357, forward strand.
TGTTTACGTGTCTCTCTTCGTCAATCTTTGTTGTGATGCCTTGGAGCTCGCAAGGCACGTTTGGCGTGCTGCGGTGCTAACGTGCAATGCCCAGTTCTCAGCTGCTTATCTCATCACCCGGGCGGTGCATCGCAAGGCGCGAAGCTGCTTTTGCCTGGATTAAACAGGTGTATGTCAAGTCCACACGCCGCAGCTCTGTTTTGCCTGGTGTGGCACAAACGGTTTATGCATTCATTGCAACGCACATCAACGCAAGAGTCGTTTTCAGGCACAGTGCTGCTTTTTCACTAGGCATCAGGTATGCGATCGGTGATAGGGTTGTCTTTGGGGTCCGTTTGGGTTCGTACCCATGTCTACGAGTTCATCATGCCTCTACGATAGATCAAGAGCATCCTCCAGCTTCGGCTTAGCACTTCGGTTGCAGTGACTACAGATCTCCACCTCCTGGGTCGATGGCACTGAGCTTCTTTAAAAAGGCGACAAGTCGCGGCGCCTCAGCAGCCTTGTGAGTACAACGAGGAGTTGGTGGTATTGGGGCCTCAGCCTTCTGTTTCGTGATAGCTCATGGCCGACGGACTCCCTTCTTCTCTCCTGAGTTCGCCGCTAATGTGCGTGAGCTGATTTCACTAGCTTCGTCGTGGGGTAAGGGGACTTCAATCCCGAAGCAAAGGTTTTCAGGCCTTTACCGCAGGTTCCCCGACCTGCGACTTTTCCTGGAATTGGGAGGGCCAGAAAGTTACAGGAAACATCTGAGGGTTGAGCGGTCCTTGGAAGGATTCCTGAGTCACCTCGGGTTTCATTGAATTACGGATTTCTTTTTGGAGGGGTCGTAAACTAAGGCTCCTAGTATTTAGGTTTATATCCGTAGCATCTCTTGGAACTCCAAGTTGCTGCTTCGCATCCGAAGACCTTGAGTCGTAATCACCGGTAGGTCGGCTGGAAGTTCGTCACCGCCTCGTCTGACTCAGCTCCCTTCAGCCCGTGTCCAGGGTCTAGGGTTTAGGGTTTTTAGGGAGTTTAGGGGGTAATAAAAGAGGCCTTCCAAGCTTTGTTGGTGGAGAACCTCCCGATGGTAGGTGGCTTCAAGATAGGACGACGGCGCAGCTGATGCACATCCGTTGAAGCCAGCCGACACCAAACACGAGCAAAGTGACACAGTCCTGTGGCGATGGCAGGGGGTGGAGTGGTGTTAGACGAGCGAAGCAGATCACACTCCCAAACCTTCAAAGAAGAGCAAATGTCGGGAAACGATCCCAGTTTCTAAACCAAACCTCTATTACAAACCGCAAATTAACTCTTAAACCCTAAACCCCTGTCATAAACCCTAAACCCGCAACAAAATGCTCTTACCCCGGGTCCATCCGAGGAGCTCAGGAGATCGCGTCCTGGAGCGCAAAAACCTACAAGTTCACCTTTGCCAACCAGTCGAACGGCTCGGCTTCTCGGACTTAGGGTTTAGGGTCTAGGGGCTTTAGGCTTTAGGGTTTAGGGTTTAGGGTTTAGCGTGTAGGAAGTTTAGGGGCCCGACTGTGACTCTGTGTTTATTGTGGGATTTACCCAAAACCAAACTCCCCTCTTCCCGAAACTGACCAGAAATCGGCCCTGAACCCAAATCTAAAGCAACCCAGAGCCGAAATCTCAAGCCGACTAGCCCAAACACTGAGCCCTAAACCCTTAAACCTTAAACCCAAAACCCTAAACCCTTAGCCCTGAAAGCCTCAACCCTGAGCCCGAAACCCTTAAACCTTCAACCCAAAACCCTAAACCCTGAAGCTAAACCTTTGTGCAATGTTTAAGACCGGAGGTCAAGATTCTGCTCGAGGAAGATCCGGAAGGCTGCAAGATGCGATGAGTTGAGGATTTAGGGTTTGGGGCTTAAGGGTTTAGAGCGAAGGGGTTTAAGGTTTAGGGGTTTGGGGTTTTATGGTTTGGGGTTTGGGGGTTCGGGTTGAAGGGTTTAGGTTTTAAGTTTTCGGGTTCTAGGGCTTAGGGTGTGGTACAGCTGCAGGAGTTTGGGGTATGGGACTTTGGGGTTTTCTCTGGATGCTTTTCATCGCAGTGCGGATCCCAAGTGATTCGGTGAATCTCGCTCTGTGGGAGTTGGGGGGAAATCTGCTCGCATGGCCCTCGCTGGAGGTACTGTGAAGATGGAGGAATGGAAAATTGGAGATGGCATCCCGATCGTCGGAAAGGCCGGTCGAACTGCCTAAAACTTAACCCCGAAACCGAAACCCCTAAACGCTCAAACTCTAAACCCCTAAACCCCCAAACCCCGGCCCCCAAACCCCACACTCCGAAACCCCAAACCCCAAACTCCGAAACCCCAAACCCCGAAACCCCCAAACCCCCAAACCCCCAAACCCCGAACCCCGAAACTCCGAAACCCCAAGTCCTGAAGCTCCTCCCCGTGCAAGACTGAAGCCTCCTAGGCCGAAAAGCGCCACGCGCGTCGGGTGAGGGAGCTGAAGAAGTCAATCCTCGCCACCTCCAAGCCCTTTCAGGTGGGTTTGGGGGTCTTGGGGTTTAGGGGTTTGGGGGTTTAGGGTTTGGGGGTTTCGGGGTTTGGGGGTTGGGGGGTTTTAGGGTTTAGGAGCGGGAGCCTTCGCAAGACTTGCATGTGTGATTTGTGTGAGACCTTGGTCACAATGACCATGTGGAGGTTGGCCTTAAATTTTTTCCTAAACCCTGTGCCGAACCCGAAAGGCCCGTCAAATCCAAGCCCTGAGCTTTGAAACTTGTAACTCTAAGCTCTAAGCCCTCACGGAAGGAGTTCGTGTTGATTCGGGATCAGCTCAAAACGGTCCACATGAGATCGCCTGTGTGCAAGTGCAGCTCCTCGGCCCATTCTCGAGGATTGTACGACGTTATCGGTTTGTATAAGGGCGTTTATAGGGTCTCAGGGTGCCGTGGTTGTGCACTATTTGGTAGTCCTTTTTGGAAGGATCCTACGTGGATTCAGGACATCGGGGTACTGTACCTCGTCCGCGTAGTAAGCACCCTTGACCCTAAACCCTGAACTATACAGTGCTCGTTTTGTTTGCTGAGACTTCTGAATGGTAGGAACCCCTAAACCCTAAACCCCTTTGTCATCCGAGGTGTCGGGCTCACGGAGTGGAATGGAAGTTTGAAGTTTCTGGGCCGGGTGCGTTTGTGTTTTAGGCTCGGTTTGCGAGTTTGTCCGCTGAGGCTTGTGGAAGTGCAGCGGCAGGTTTCGGAGACCGAAACTTTTGTTGTTCATGCCAGATATGCGAAAAGCCCAGGCCAGGGCCTCTCAGATTTGTTAAGAGGCCTAGTATCTTGTGTGTGTATATATATATACACATATAATTATAATGTGTATGTATATATAAGTATATAAGTATATCGTAGCATATGGTGGTATATGATCATCAAACATTATAGTTCCGTTCTGTTCGTTGGGGCGTGCCGGTCCCATCCTATGCGATGCAGACAGGAGGGAAGGAGGGAAGGATCTTGGACTGCATGCGTTTATGTTGCCTGGACTAGTACTGTAAGTCCCAGCAGGATATTTCACTCTCCGTGCCGATCTTCTCGAGCATGCACTGCGAGCAGTTGGCTTGCAGCTGCCCGGCAACATGTGTTCACCATCCGCTGTCCTCTGTTTGCTCGACTGTCAAAGGCTCGGATTCGACGTGAAAGACCTGAAAGATGACGAAAGCGAGATACCAGACAGCACTGCATCAAAAAGAGCATCAATCGCAGACATGGCGAGCTTAGCGGCAACAACCATCTCAACTGGCGAAGTTGAGTCTGCCGCGAAGCCGCTCACAAAAGCTCCTATTGCGAGTTCGATTGACAGCGAAACGGAACGGACTCCATCTTTTGAAGGTTCTGCTCCCTGACTGCAGTGTTGTGCGAAATTCACTGCTTCCGATTCTGCTGAGCTGTGATCGGAAGCTGTTGTGGAGCCACCCTAAACCCTAGACCCTAGTGTGGACGCTAGGCTCTAGCGATCTTCTGAGGTCAGTTTCCACCACGGCCTCCCGCACTCGAGACATCTGCCTGCTGTCCAAGAGGCATCCTCCGAGTGGCCCTGGAGATTGTAAGACAGCCAGAGCACTGCTTGGTGATGATTCTGAGTATTATCGAAGTATATGATAGGGTTATGATGATCATTTTTTTTGTCACGGTTGCTATCATCATTAGTGTTGTTGTTACTACCAGTATCATAAGATGATTGTGGGGTTCAGAACACCACTCTGAACAGTCTCTGAAGCATCGAAGCAAGCCCGTGGCTGGTAGCGAGAGAGGAAGAACAAGAGAGACGCACTGGCATAGGGTAGAGTTTAGGGTTTCGGGTCTAGGGTTTAGGGTCTGGGGTTTAGGGTTTAGGTTCACCAACCACACATGACCCAATGCACGCAGCCACCCTCCCCCCATTCCGCCTGAAGAATGCTTTTGATCCTTCAAACCCTACACCGGAAACCCGGATTAAGCCCCCAAGCCCTCAACCCCGGTTCAACTTTCCACCCGACCCTAAACCCTAAATCCTAAAACCCTAAATCCTAAAACCCTAAATCCTAAACCCTAAATCCTAAAACCCTAAATCCTCAACCCAAAATCCTAAAACCCAAAATCCTAAAACCCAAAATCCTAAACCCTAAATCCTAAACCCTAAACCCCAAACCCTAAACCCTAGTCTTTGCCTTTTGATCTTGGAGGTCCCCAAAGCGGAGGAGCCTTGGACCCAGCGAGCTCGGCCGCCTTCCGCCGGCATGGCCACCACGGCTCCCAAAGGAGCCGAAGGCAACCGAGCAAGACTGTCAGGCCTAGAGGTTTTAGGGTTCAGGGTTGTAGGTTTCAGGGTTTAGGGTTGTAGGTTTTAGGGTTTAGGGTTGCAGCTTTCAGTTTTTTCAGCCCTTGAGTCTGAATGCCCGTGGGCGCCGAGGCATGCCAGTCGGCTTTCTCCCTATTCAGGGACAGGTCCTCCTGCAAAGCAGCCGCAGATGGCTACCTGCCAAGTTGGAATCTCGGCTGAATCGCTCTGGAAGCATTTCTGAACTCTTAGGGTTTAGGATTTTGGGTGTAGGGTTTTGAATGAGCATGGTATAGCCATGTAGCCAAGGTGGGTGTCAGCATTGGCATGGGTTCGGTTGAGGGCTGCCTGTACGTGGAGTACGCAGATCCATCAGGGTGTCCAAGGCGCCAGATGATACTGCCGGACCAGATCCCTCGAATGCTCCGGAAGGTTTAAATCGCCCTTTACAGCTCTTGAGCTTGGTAATTCCCTTATAAGGCCTTACGAAACCCTTGCAAGCCCGTTTAAAAGCAAATTTATAAGCATCCCACTCACCCTTCGGTGGAAGCATTTGCTTCCGGCCGCTCCATTGGTGGCCTGCGGCGTTGAGCCGCGTGACTGAAGTCAGCTGTATGCTTAGTATTTCAAGTTCCGGTATTTTAAAACGCCATCTGGAAAGGTCGCAGGCTGTGCTCCCTGCAGAATACCACTGCTTTAAGGGCATGGCAGGGCAATTTTCAGATGCCGTCTCGGTTGCGATGGTGTGCATTCTGTCCTTCTATGCAAACCCTTGACATTTTCTGGGAGAAATTTTGCATCTCCCGCCTTTTCTGAGATTCTTCTATTGAAGACAAGATCAGACGAGAGTGGCAGAAGACTGCCAAGCAAAACAGTATCAGTGTCAGTCTCTCTGTGTGTGTGTGTGTTTTGCATCATTCCCTTGTAGTCCTTGCGCTTCAGGATCAGAGCTTGCGTGTTGCGAAGCAGCAGACGCTGTTCTCTCGTGCTGTGGCAAATGAGAACAGGAGACTTCACCCAGCCTTCTTGGCTCAAGCCGAGGCTTTTGTTCTTCTGACTGATACAAATGCCAGGGCCGCTGTGGGTCCAGGCGTCTTTCGTAGTGTGATCAGCGAATCAGCTCCACCACAAGATATTTGTTCGAAATGTGGGCACCGAAAGTCCTGCTGCTCATCTGCTTGCCGAGATATTCTGCTGCAGCAGTGCATGCACGAGTTGATGCGGAGGGCAGTATTACAGAAGCTCGAAGAATGATGAGAGTGGAGGAGGCCTCGCTTCGAGGTGACATGTCCAAGGGACACTTAGCGATAGGCTCCCATGGAGCCATCGACACCACCGCCACCACTGTCACCAGCACCAGAACCGCCTCCCTCCGGTCCGTCACCGGAAAGCCCTTCGCAGTAGCAGATGAGGCTGATGAAGCCTTGAACGCAGGAGCCCTAGCAGCCGCAGAGCTGCGTGGAAAGGGTCAAAAGCCACATCAGCAAGCCATCGCAGCAGCAGACGCGGCGGCCCGAGCAGCCAAGGCTGCCGCAAGGCCCTTTGAGCAGGTCGCCTTCGCCTCAGCGAAGGCAGCGGCCCTGGCCGTGCAGACGGCAGGTGGCTCTTTACAACAAGGCTGCGTTGAGGCCGGACGTGCGGCGTCCTACGCTGCGAAGTCCGAGCAGACTGTGGGCTCCATTCCTGCGGCATCGAGCAACGCCGCCTTTTCAGCACTGCGGTCCATCGGCCTGCCAGACGGCGAAATGACGGAGTGCCTGGCGCTTGCAGTAAAGACGGCCTGCAAAGCAAACGGCACGAAGCCAGAGTCCCTGGCAGAGTGCGCTGGGTCCACAGCCATGGCGGCAGCACAGCACGCAGGAATGACGGAAGATGAGCAAGCCGAAGTCGCCGGAAAGGCAGTGCAGGTCATCACGGTCGTCACGGACAGCCCTGAGCCAGAGGCTGTGCCAGAGACCACGGAGAACCCGGAGCTGCAAGTCTTAATCAGAGAAGTGGAGGAGGCAAAGAAGGCTGCGCAGGATGCCGCTATTGCGGCTGGCATGGCCCATGTGGAGGCCGAGAAGGCCAAGGCTGAGGCGAAGGTCTCGACGACGTCGCCGCCAACGACAACAGTGCCGAGCAATGCGACCTTTGAGACGGAGGTCATCGTCACAGAGGCTCCCCAGCCTGTTGGTGCCTGAGTCACGACTTTCTGAAGGGAACAATTCGACCTGCAATCGAAGTGGGCCTTGTTTGCCTGTGAGTCTGTGAGGCATCTGCGACTGCCGCACCTTCCATGACGACTCCCGCCGCACAGACACGTCGGCCATGCCCAGACAGTACCCGAGCTCCTAGAGGAACATGGGTGGTGTATAACCTAAGTGTGGAGCCCAGCATGTTGCGCAGGTGCTTGCGGTGTGTGCTACAACAGGTGTAGTACTGCGACTGATGGCAGTCAAGACTTGCGATGCTCAATGCCCAGGTGCCACCCCCATCCTGCACTCCTGCCTCGTTAGATCCGTCAAGGACAGGGTGCCGGACGAGTGTTGCTCCGCGAACGGTGCCGAGAACATGGTTCCTGGGCGCATGAGAAAGGGGCTAGTTAGTTGTTGGACATGCATATGCTAGCCGTCAGCATCGCATGCCATACGGATACAACTTTCGATGATCACAGGTGGGTGCGACCTTCCAGGAGCTCTACTACTCCAATGAATATGGCACCTGCCCTACGCTCACCTTTGCCGGTCCGCTTGCGGGTACCAGAGTCAAGTTGCAGTGCAACTTCGACAACACCATCACCTACGGAGAAAGCAGATGCGGGGCAGATTGTAGCTGCGCCTTCGAAGACGTCTATGGGCCTGGTTGCTACAGGGCAAGCGATGCCCTGCCGGGTACTGCCTGGTTCTTCATGACGGCTGGATGTGACTGTACTGATGCCAAGGCAACTCCGACCATATCTCGCGATAAGTGCCAGCGTTTGCAGCTTGTTGATCGCAAGCCTTTTGCAGGCAGTGCAGCCCCATCAGCCGCCCGGCTGCAGACCTGAAGCCCAGATTTCCTGCGCGTGCCGGACCACTCTCTGGCTTGCGAGGTTTAGCTTGCCACCCCTGGACCAGAACGTCAGAGCCGGGGACATCTTGAATGTGGGACCAGAGGAAGCCACGCACTTATCGGCCCGCCATTTCATGCCGTCTCCTGATGCCACTTGCTCGCTTCGCCGCTTTGCCTTTGCAGCTTGCTGAGGCCGCGAAGGCGATGAATCGCCAGCGCCAGCAGTTGCTCTGGCCCCAAGTGTTCCCTTCTGTGCCCGCGGCTTTCGCTTTCCATGCCCCGAACCGAGAGAATCACGGAGGCGAACGTTCCATGATGAGATGGTGAAGGACGAGCAGGTGCTCGCTGGTGTTGTCGGAAAGCTCTCCAGCGGCAAGCCGTAGCTCGGCTGCAACGGGCCAACGATGGAGCTACTACGATGACATACTGGGTTCCATCGTAGGGCTCTGTGGCGAAGAATCGGGTTTTCTTACTATGGTAACTTGAATTACATTCCTTAACAGGAGCCCATCATACGGTGACCCGTAATCCTCCACAGATTTCGGAGTGTCCTGTGTGTGGCTACCCTTCGCGTGCCGGCCGAGGATTGCCGATGCCATTTTTGGAGCCTTGACTATATTAACAGTATACATCTGCATACTTATACATGCTGATGTAACAGCGACGCGACATGATGTGATGTAATACAATATAACGTAATTTAACATAACAGTATAATATAATACAATATAGTATGTATATAAACACAATACAGAATAATGTAGTATGATGGAGTATGAGATAATACAACAGAATAGAAAATAATACAAGACAATGTAATATAATGTACTATAACCAGTCATATATATATATATACATACATACATATATACAATCACACACACATGTATGTATATATAGATGTATAACTTGTGGTGAAGCTTTGCTCAAAAACGTGGCATCGGCTTCCGAGGCATGGACACCGGTGAACTACCAGAGCAAGCAACGAAACGGATGCTGGAAGTAGCCACTCAGACTCCTGCCGCAGCCAGCTTCGGTCCTTCGACCGCCGTCTTTGTGTTGGCATCTTTCACGGTCTCTTTTCCAAGGGATCCCGCCACCGCCAAGTATGCCATCAACGCCACGGTGTCCATCATGGGCCACGCTTTGTCGACCCTGAAATCTGGTGCCTCGGCTTCAGCGGAGCCTTCGCCCAAGGTTTGTGCGGGGAGATGGGGGTCGGTTGCAGAGAGTAGACCCTGAATGGGACTGTTACGATAGTGAGGTCCTCCCAGAACTCAGCAACCGCCCATGTGTTCCCCAAGGTGAATGAACCTGTAAGTCACACAAAATGTCGGTTGCTCGCAGCGCTGCCCGCGACAATTTACAGAGAGGGGGTCTCGAGCAGTTTGAAGAGCCCGCCCAAACAGCTGGATGGACGCCGCAAGTGTACTTAAGTTTGCTCATGCATGCGTGTGTATCGCGCGTTTGCCTATGTTTGGTAATGCTTATGCATGTTTACGTGGCGATGTTGCTGAATATTTTCATCCAGCTCTACTTCGTTCTAACTTGGAGCCTTTTCGTTACCATCTTCTACAGTAGAAGAATAGGGTTTTGCAGTTAATAGCTGTTGCTTGTAATATCACATGGCCAAACGACCGAGCAACAGACGACCGACAAGCATATCAAGCCCACGGGCAAGTACAAAAGTACGCAGCAGGCGGCTGAACGACAACCCACAGCCTTCAACCTTACAGCCTTACAGCAGTTTTAAGCTTTCAGTTGTGTCTTTAGATTTCAGCATTGAACTTCTAGAACTGTTCACAATGTGTCTTTGAACTATTGGGCCGAAATAGTCCTTCCATGGCCCCTTGCTTTTCTTGGGGTCCGGGGCATGATATTAGGGTTCCTCATTACAGCTATACTATAGTATACCCCAGAACTCCGAAACCTATTCGAATCATTACGAGCCCCTTATATTGCGCCCTGATTTCGAAAATGACAAGATACAGTCAACCACAGGTAGGTTACGTCTTGTGAGGATGCTTAGGGGGTAATCGCGAATTTCGCAACACTACATTTCGCTCCAACCAGGCACCGAGCCAGCAACGTAAATTTCGAATCAGTGATCATACCACAGTACTGGAGCAAAAGGTCTTGAAAAATGGTGACTGAGCTTTCTTGTGATCGTTCTCGTCTTCATGTGCCTTCTACGGCCGATATCTTTGGCGGAAGGATAGTTTGACCCAGCTGCCACACCACTCTACTCTGAATCTACTGGCTTTGGGTCGTTGAGCATATTTCTACAGTAGGTGGATGCTGCGCGAGGGTTACCATCAAGCGGATAAAGCGTCAGGATCTGTTGAGCCTAGCCGATGTGCTTGCGAGCAGCTGGCTCAGCTTCCACGCCGAGGCAAGCCTTTGGCAGATGCAGTTTTTGGTGGAGACACGAGCCACCTAATCCAGCCGGCTCCCAAGCAGTTTGCTGGAGCACCTAGTTGGACCGGATGCGGGCACCCCCTAAACCCCAAAAGACTTGACCTGAGGCCACACCTGCTCCAGAATCCTATGGTGCCTGGGCTCACAATCTTCGGAAAGAAGAGCTTTTGCAACTTCGAGCTGCGATGTCAAACCCACGTCGTGTCGAACACGAAGCCAGACGTCCGGCTGAACCCACTCACCCAGAAGTCTGTTCGTCTGGCCGTGTTCCGGTATATGCGTGGCAACTCCCGAAAAGCAACGCCCAAGACTCATGCTTTCCCCGGCAGTCAAATCTGAAAATAAACAGCGGTTCGGTGCTGTGAGCATCGGGGGAAGCAAGCAGCGAGAAGCATCCGGGACTGGCCGGACACAACCTGTGCAAAGGGCTCCTTTGGTAACTGCAACTCCCTGGAACAACTTTTGCGCATTTCGATCTTGAAGTGGCCACGACGTCAGTTTCAAGTTCAATCAATGCTTGCGGTACTGACCGAATTTCCAAGGCTCATGGACCAGGCCAATCTACGGGAGCTGTGCAAAAGCTTGACAGCGCATAGCAAGGAGGCGGCAAGGAGGCATGGCAGGTTCTCCCCTCTCCACTGGCAGGCGAGCAAGACTTCTCTTTACCGTTGTCCTCCTTCGGAGGCTGGGTTTTTGCGTAGCGGCAGCTGAGCTCGGTGATGAAGAGCATCTGGGGGTTTTGATAACTAGGGCTACCTTATTTTGGGAGTCCTTATCATAAGGATCCTACTATTTAGGGTACTATAGTAGGGTCCCCTAGTTTCGGAAACTCCCATAACTCCCATATAGTACCCGTATAGAAACCCTACAGACACCCTTAGAGATCCCTTTAAAGGACCCCCTTTAAGGAACCCTAGCTTTGGGGTCTCTGTGGCAGGGAAGTTGCCAGACTTTCACAGCGAGGCAACGGGTGAGCCGGTCCCTGGTCTCGCAGCTATTGCTCATAGGGACCCTTAGGGGGAGGGGGGAGGGGGGAGAGGGGGCCTTAATGCCCATAATAAGGACCTAATCTCCCCCCTACCCCCCGAAGGGTCCCTATGATATGGCCTGTTTCATGAGTCTTGTGTTTGTGGTGCACCTGCTGCTGCCTGAAGCCCAACCGAGGTCGTAGAGACTGTGCGCTTCGCAGGGGAGTTCAAAGCCATGATTGGGGACAATGTCCAGCAATTTCTGCAAGAGTGCTCCGAAAAGCTCAAGCCGGTGAGTTGCAAAGACGCGAAGCCCGGCTCGGTGGTCGTCACGCTATCTGCGGCCAACTGGGCAGATCTTCACACTGCGAATGCCCTCATTGACCAGGGTGGCTTCGAACTGCCAAGCTTTGGCAAGTTCGAGAAGGAGCAGGACCGTGCCGTCCCAGGGGTCGTCTGAGTCACTGCCCAGTCCTAGTCCTCATAGATGTTTGTGATAAACTCGCACAGGAGAGCCCCAGGGCTGGACCGAAATCGGTTTCTTGGCTTCAAACGGCTTAAACTTAGATGCCACCCTTAAACTTAAATCTTGAACTCCGAAAAGTGTTTGAATATCATTGAAACGCCGAGGCAAAGGAGGCTTTCGACGCTGCCGAAGCTACGCTCAACTTACTCCCTGGTTGTCTTGATACCCCTAGAGTAACAGGAGTGAGAAGGGCACAATTTAAAGGGTACTGTCATACGGGTACGAAAAGGGTAATATATGGTCACTATAGTGTTACTAAATCGTGACGATATGGAATCGGTACAGGTAACCCCCCCTGTAGTATCCTTCCAGTCACGGTTTTAATGCTCTTAGTCGTCGGTGCCAGCTCCTGTATTCCGAGCTGAGGCGGAGAAGACGCCGGAAGAGACAAAAGCCGACCTGCTCAATCCGGTGCCTTGGCATCACCAGAACGTTACTCTTAATGTTTCTGCAAGGTTACTCTAAGTTTCCCAATTGAAGGGTAATTGTCACGTTGCTATAGGGTTTCTATGCGATTGCCGGGTTTAGGGTCTAAAGCTTAGGGTTTAGAGTTTAGGGTTTAGAGTTTAGGGTTTAGAGTTTAGGGTTTAGGGCTCGCCAGCGCCGCTGGCATCCAGGACAAGTCCCACAGTTATACGGTGCTGCCCTGACCCTGTGAGGTGCCCTTCTCGTTGCGACAACCCAAAATCCTCCCCACGAAAGCCCAAAAATCCTGCTCACCACCAAGGCTTCCAAATCTTCCAAACGAAATCCCGAATCCTTCCCCACGAAAGCCCGAATCCCTCCCCGCGAAAGCCCGAAACAGCCACGAAAGCCAGGAAGCCCGAATCTGTCATTCATGCACGCAGATGCACTGTGTATGTGTAGGTTGTGTTATGTTGTGTTTTTTTGTGGTTGTTGTGGTGGTGCTTGTGGTGTTGTTGGTGGTGCGTCGTCGTCGTCGTCGTTGTCATGGTCGTAGGTCTTGTGGTGGTTGTGGTAATTCGTCATCGTTGTTGTTGTTGGCAGCACGTGGTGGTGGTGGTGGTGGTGACTGGCGGTGGTGTTGGTGTTGGTGGTGGTTGTCTGCATCCATTACCCACCCCTTCCAAGAAAGAGTTTGATACCTTAGGATATGACAGCCAACGACGTGAAGATTGTGCAGAGCATCTTTGACAAGGTCCACGAAGAAGAGGAGAAGGAGGCCGCTCAGAACTTTCAAGAATCAAGAATTCCAGAGAGAAATATCACTTATAATTGCATCTACTTTCGAAGCGTTACTGGCACTGGACGCTCGCAAGGAAGAACAAAAGCCAGTGTTGCTTTGTTGTGTGCTCTTGCACCGATGAGGCTTTTGTCCGGCTTGTCTTGTTGCCTTGTGGCAAGTGCATGACCAGCCGGATGAGTGTAACGGCAGTTAGCGGATGCTGCCGGGTCGCCAGAACTGCGTCCTTTTGTTTCTGTGAGTGTTCTGTAATGCAGGGCAGTTTTTTTGTCTTGAACCCACTTCCCGCCCCCGGGCAGGCCGAGGAAGGAAAGCCCGCCAAAGGAAGCGCTCAGGAGGCAAGTGCAGCGGCTGTGCCAACTGCCGAAGAGCGGTCTGCCGGGGATGCGATTGTTGGGGTCTTCTTGCTGCTCTTCGGCTTCGGCTGTGTCGGGTTCTGCGTCTACTACTGGTCGGCGGCGTCCAAGCGAGTGAAACAGAGACTACAAACTGCAGCCTCCAAGCGGCTCATGAAGCGTGGCAAGGAGGGGGACACCCAGCTGTATGTCACCAGCATCGAAGGTCTCCAGGCAGGTGAGCAGGTTGTCCTCGGCAAGGAGACGGTCACCGTCGAGAGCGTAGCCTTCGTCGTCACCATGAGTGATGGGCTGACAGATGCCTGCAAGTCTGGGGATGCCGTTGTCAAGACTCCCGAAGATTCGGAAGGTGCAGATCAGAAACCTGCTCTGGTAAAAGATGCGGCTCCAGGCGACAAAGAACTTGTCGTAAGCAGCGCTCTTGTTGCGAAGAAGGGCGACAGGCTCAAGATCGGCGCTGCAGCTCAGGAGTTGACGGTCAAGTCGGTGGCCAAGATCGTGATGGTGACCCCAGAGTTGAAGACCGCACACGCGATAGGCACAAAGTTGCGGAAGCCGGGCGAGCCGGAGAAGGATGCAGACAAAGACGAGGCGGCAGAGACGGCCGGAGAGGAGACGGCAGCAGAAGGCGACGAGACCGCTGAGGAGAAGCCAGAGGCTCTGCCACCAGCCAGCTCACAAGACTGAGACGCGACGGATTTCCTTGGGCACGCGCGTCCTGAGAGACATCACGCAGTTTCCTGGCTCGGTGCAAAGCACAGGGCCAACTTGGAACAGGGCGGATTGGATGCACTCCGCATGCCTGGGCAGAAGCAGATTCCACATTGTCCAAAATCAGTCTGCTCCGTTCTTCTTGCCTGCGATGTTCATGTGACATACTCCGAATACGCTCAAGTGTGAGACTAGGGCACAGTCCTTCTGCCGAGCTGTGCGCAGCGCCGAGGAGCGACGGGCTGGGCGCTTGTAGCCGTCGTGGCCACGTGGTGCATTGAGTGGGGCAGCTGTCCAGCACGGCTGAGGGAAGCGGTCAGGGTGCGTTTTTGTGAATATTGAGTGCTTTCTCATTTGTGCAGGCCGTACCTCTTGCCTCTCTGCTTGTCTTGGGGTTCCTCTTGCCTGGTGCCTGCAGCGACGAACCTCTGTGCAAATCTTGCATGTTTGCAACGTCTTGCATCCCTCCTGCACGATGCGCTTTCTTGGCCTTCCCGGGCTTCTTGGCAGAAGCAAGAAGCAGACAAAATGCTGAATTCGGGCAAGCCATAGCTGCCATAGCTTGCTGCTTGCACTGCTGTTGACAGATTTGACCGAGCCGGTATCCAGAAGTCCGAGACTTGTGCTAGAGTAGCACGCGCCGTGCATCGAAGCTTATAGTGTTTTTTCTTCTCTCTCTCTCTCTGCCTGCGGCTTCTCGCATCATGTGTAAGCTGGCACATCATGGCACATCGTCCAGTTCTGTGCCACTTCCATGTACACCGTGCCAGCTACCTTGTGCGACGTGACCATGGGCAGCGAAGCGCAACCTCTGGAAGGTAGCGGATAGTTGAAACCAGTGTGCAGACCCGACATGCAATCCCAGCCGCAGTACAAACACCTGGACTGCTACAGAACCGGACTAACGCTGCAATGTATGGAGCTGTCAACAGTTTTGAAGTAATGTAGGAACCTGATTAAGAAACCTTGGGCCTTTATTAGGGCTCCTAATATGAATCCTACTATTTTGGGGTTACAGGCCGAGGGTTTCTTATTCAGGTTCCTACATTAACTGACAACTAGTGGCATAGTGACCAATGGGCTTCCGCAGAGCTCGCCTTCGGCTGCAGGCGGTGCGGTCACGCGAAGACTGGCAGTACCTGTGTTCCAAATTGTTCCAGGCGCTTGCAGCCGCGGTGGCCGCGTCGTGTCCTGAGTGGAGCGGCATACAGCTGTCCGCCACCACTCTGAGATGTGGGGCTGTGCTAGTCTCTTGCTCTCAGGACCTGGTGCTGGGGAGTGTTCAGCCAGGTCCAATTTATCGCTTCGGAAGAATCGAAGCGTCTCGGGGCGCTTGTGCCAGGCATGGCTTCTGTCGCAGGCTGGAAACACGGCGCTGTGCGACGCAAAAGTTGCTGAAAGCCCCTTGCTGCGCGAGGCACCTGCACGCCGCCGTGAACTCCTCGGCGCAGGCTTGGCAGGCCTGGCAGACGGGGTTGCGACGTGGGATGTGTGGCGCAGTGCGCATACCGCCAGGCCTTGGCTTGGCGATAGAGGCGCGGCACACGGCCCGGTAGGCTGAGTCAGCCCTGCACGCCAGATCACGCCAGCACATGTGGAGGCTGAGCCAGCTTTAGCAAGCGGCGGATCAACCGCTGCAACCTCGGTCGGCACAGTGAGGCCTTGCGGCGCTTTGACACGTACGGAGGCCGGCAAATACTCCACGATCCCGTCGGGGAAGCGGAGGCAGACCGGAAGACTCGACAACATGTCGAAAGGCTTTCTGCACAGACTGAGACGCCTTTCCAGGTTCTATGGGCGCGTTAAACAAGGCCTTTACCAGCCCAGGGCTCAGGACAGAGGCATATGGCAGGTGTCCGAGCGTGACGACTTCTGTCAGGTACCTAAAAATGGAGCCGGCCATCAAGGCTGGGAACTTGCAGGCCGGGCCCGGGTTTTCGAGCGAATTCCTGTCTCTCTCGAGAGCAAGCCGTGATCGAATCCGGCGCTGCCAAAGGCACCGGAGATCGAAGATTTCTTCAGTTTGGAGCCTAAGAGGCTGTGTTCCCGAATGTTTGTCAGTCTTTGCAGACTGAGGCAAGAACATCATCAAAGTGAAGGGCGGGCAAGACATAAAGAACTGTGGTCGGATTCTCGTGAAAGTCAGAATGCCCCCCTTTGCAATAGCAATTCCAGACAGCTGCGTAACGCTGTTGTCAAGTTCAAAGCCATGCAATAGAGCTTTGTCGAGTCAGGTTTCGGCGGAAAGTGCAAGACCAAGGAGAAGAGGCTCATCTCAGTTGATTCGTGAAGCCTAGAATCCTAGAACAGCTGCAGCCCAAGACATGCAACCCAAGACGAACACGGGAGAGTGCGAAGAGGACGTCGCGATGGCTGGATTTCAAGACGGCCACCGACCTTCTCGCTGCCTGCTGAACATGCTTTTTGTTTCTCTTCTCTCTCGTGTCCCAGAGAGAGTCGACTACTGCTGAGGGCGGGGCCTTTCGCTACAGCGCTGGTGACATTCCGGATTACTTGCCGCAGGTGCCTTCCGAGCTGTAGAGTCGTCAGTTTCCCCAAAGAGGGCTTCTCTTTTCCTTCTCTGTTGCCGCGGGATCAGCAACGCTGGTGCAGTCAGGTTCCCTGTGCACGAGCTTGAAAAGTATCAGCTCTAGAAGCAAGTGTCGGGGGTTTGTGAGCTTTCTCCCGCTCTCTTCAAGCTTCGGGTGGGTTGAGGACATCAGTCCTGGTACCTGAAACGGTGGCGGTTGTCCTTGGTGCTAACGAGAGCTAGGTCGGCCCAGCCGCCATTCGTCCTGGCAGTTGATGAGGAAGTCACTTGAGGGATGATAAAAAACCCGGTTAAGGGAAAGTAAAGCGACCCCGCCCCCCAAAGGAGTACATGTGCGTTTGCTCGCTAAAACGATAAGAGTAGAAAAAAAGATAACGTCAAGAAAGAAGATCGGCATGGCCAGTTCAACTTTCATGGCAAAGCGACCCTAAACGAGGCATTTCCAGTACTAAAGTTGTACTACAACCAAGCACGATCCAGCCTGACCGCCAAACGAGTCATTTCCGGTACTAAAGTTGTACTACAACCAACACAGTCCAGCCAGGACCCTAAACGAGGAATTTCCAGTACTAATTCGAGTTAAACTACAACCAAGCACAATCCAGCCAGGACCCCACGCGAGGCATTTCCAGTACTAAAGTTGTACTACAACCCAGCACAATCCAGCCAGGACCCAAAACGAGGCATTTCCAGTACTAAAGTTGTACTACAACCAAGCACGATCCAGCCTGACCGCCNCTAAAGTTGTACTACAACCCAGCACACTCCAGCCAGGACCCCAAACCAGGCATTTCCAGTACTAAAGTTGTACTACAACCAACACAGTCCAGCCAGGACCCTAAACGAGGAATTTCCAGCACTAATTCGAGTTAAAGTACAACCAAGCACAATCCAGCCAGGACCCCACACGAGGCATTACCAGTACTAAAGTTGTACTACAACCCAGCACAATCCAGCCAGGACCCAAAACGAGGCATTTCCAGTACTATTGTTGTACTACAACGCAGCACAATCCAGCCAAGACCCAAAACGAGGCATTTCCAGTACTAAAGTTGTACTACAACCCAGCACAATCCAGCCAGGACCCAAAACGAGGCATTTCCNACTATTGTTGTACTACAACGCAGCACAATCCAGCCAAGACCCAAAACGAGGCATTTCCAGTACTAAAGTTGTACTACAACCCAGCACAATCCAGCCAGGACCCAAAACGAGGCATTTCCGGTACTAAAGTTGAACTACAACCCAGCACAATCCAGCCAGGACCTAAAACGAGGCATTTTCAGTACTAAAGTTGTACTACAACGCAGCACAAGCCAGCCAAGACCCAAAACGAGGCATTTCCAGTACTAAAGTTGTACTACAACCCAGCACAATCCAGCCAGGACCCAAAACGAGGCATTTCCAGTACTAAAGTTGTACTACAAACCAGCACNCCAGCACAATCCAGCCAGGACCCAAAACGAGGCATTTCCAGTACTAAAGTTGTACTACAACCCAGCACAATCCAGCCAGGACCCAAAACGAGGCATTTCCAGTACTAAAGTTGTACCACAACGCGGCACAATCCAGCCAGGACCCAAAACGAGGCATTTCCAGTACTAAAGTTGTACTACAACCCAGCACAATCCAGACAGGACCCAAAACGAGGCATTTCCAGTACTAAAGTTGTACTACAACCCAGCACAATCCAGCCCGGACCCAAAACGAGGCATTTCCAGTACTAAAGTTGTACTACAACCCAGCACAATCCAGCCAGGACCCAATTGCTCCGTAAAGGTCATGATTTCAACATGATGTTGCGTCGTGTTTCCAGCCAGGACCCAAAACGAGGCATTTCCAGTACTAAAGTTGTACTACAACGCAGCACAATCCAGCCAAGACCCAAAACGAGGCCTTTCCAGTACTAAAGTTGCACGACATTGTCTACGGATGGTCCCTTGCAAGTGCGGTAGGCGAAAAGCTCAGAAAGCCACAGGGGACGCGCTAATTCAAAAACAAAAGCAGCATGAACAAGTAATTTTGACGCCGACTCATGTGGGTATTTCCGACTTCTCCCAAAACCCTCAAAAACGATAAGAGTTAAAAAGTAGATGTGGGTACTTCCGACTCCTCCCAAAGCCCTGTAAAACGATAAGAGTAAAATAAAACGATAACTGTTTTGAGGGACAAGCAGATGGACACGTAATTTTCACGCATCCCCACTTTGCATGTGATATGCCACCATCCTTGCACAAAATTGCAGCCGCTGCACAGGCAGAGCCTGTTGAACCCCACTCTAAAGCCTGAACAGCTGTTGTCCTCAGTGCCACGACATCAAGCTTGGGACTTCATATCAGTTGACTTGGTGCCAGGTTCAGATCATCCGCTCCTTCGCGAAGAAGGCCTGACGGCCATGAAACCCGAACATTGCATGTCACCAAGTCTGGTCTGTTGCGGAATGGATGCTTTGACGTTGTGTCTGTATGGCAAAGATCGCAGCACTGAAGTATGAGCTCCCTGCCGAACAGGTGACCCGAATGGAGGAGACGTGGCGTAGCGTCATCTTCCGAGAGCTCGAATAATGGCCTGATAGCCCAACTTGATGCGAGGAAGCCATCCAGGAAGGCAAGACTGACGAGGTGGGATTGGGATGAAATAACTCTTCCTCTCCAGAACTTTCCTTTCAGGTCCAAGAGCTTTTTGCCAAATCCAAGCTGGATTTGTCGAGGTGCAGCCATGCTCACTTGATGGCTGCTCCTGCTTGACAGTGCGCATAGACGGAAAGTTTGACTGAAGGTACCTTCCGCTTGTGGAGCTGGAGCCTCTGGGCTCACAGGCCGGCGGTCGCAGAGTCTCACGTGTCGTGGCAGTGCTCATCACGTAAAGACGAGTAGCTGCAGGACTACACTCACGAATGGGACACACGACCGGAGGCATGATTGCGTTTGACTTGACTGGACTTTGACGACCAAGCTTCGCGCATTGCGCAGGTGATCTGTCAGGGCACATTCTGCGTGTGACCCTTCTGTCTCATAGTTGTGCGGACTAAGAGCCGCACTCATGGTTTTTCGTGCGAAAAGGTCTGCTGCGAATGGACGGCTGCAACAAGTAATCCAGTAATCCAGCACGGATGTGTCAGCAACCGATCTGCGAACAGCCACGGCTTGACAATGGCAGCACACAAGATGTGATTCGACAATACACGCTTCTGTTTGTTATCTTGGAGCTGCTATGGCTTTCAGGGGAGGGACTGTAGTTGCGACTTGTGCTCACGATCCGAGCAGCGCTGAACAGGTGCGATGCACAGCCTGTGCTTCAGCATTGCTCCCTAGGCCTTCTGGGTCGTCACCACCGTCACCACCACCACTTCATTCGCACTCAGCGGGAGAAGGATTGGTAGGAGTCCCGCGGAACAGAGCCGGGCCGACGGGCGCTGTGGGGCCTGGAGGGGGGTCGGGCCTGCCCTGGGCCCTGGGCTCGAATTGAATAATTTAGCTACTTACATGCTGGAATGCACAGTGGAGGGCATGGGAGCAATGCCGGCGGGCGCTGTGGAGCCTGTACTTGACTACAAGCCTGGACCTGGGCGGTGTTGGACATGCATTAGTACTTGTTTCAGGGGCCTTCACAGCAAAGGTTTCTTACACCGGCTTTCTCAGGTCAAAGACGTGACAATCGTTGGTCAGTGCAGTGCTCGGTCTGCGCGGAACTCTTAAGAGCAAGTGGCGCATGGAGAAATGTGCATTTTCACAAAACAAACAGCAAATAAACAATCAGGTAGGAGTGGGCGTAGGCATAGGCGTTGGCGTAGGCGGAGGCGTAGGCGTAGGAGTAGGAGCAGGAGCAGGAGTAGGAGAGGGGCGGGGGCAGGGGCAGCCAGGGGCAGGAGAAGAGCAGGAGTAGGAGTACGAGTGCTGTTAGTTGGAGTGGGGTGGAGTGGGAGTGGGAGTTGGGTAGGGGTCGCGATTAGTGTAGTTAGGCTGGGGGTGGGGTGGGGTGGGGCGGGGGCTTGGGGAAAAGCAGGAGCAGAAGCAGGAGCAGGAGGAGCAGGAGGAGTAGGAGCTAGATACACAATGATGATTTAGTTGGTCAGCGCATCTTGAGCTTCAGAACCCTCTGCTCCCAAATACCGGGTATCCAGATCGACAAGGCATAGGACCTAGGACTGTTGGTCAGCTAGTCCTCCCCGACCTCATGTCCAGACCCTGACTGCTTCAATGGTTTAAGTGAGAAGCGCTGAGGCCATGCAGTCTACTGCAACGGGGTCCGGAGTACGCGAGCACACATGGTCGGAAAAATCGCTGAAGGGCTGGCGGGAGCTAGGCATGCAGAGGGCCCAGCAATTTGGACACTCAATTTTGCCGGTTTCGTCAGGACCACTTAGAGTCAAGTCAATAGCATGGCACGAGTCGGATGCGGCCGGTGGTTTCGATCTTCCATCACGGACTCGTGGCTGTTGAACCTCATGCCCGAAATCCCCACCTCCAATGCAAAGCGCAACACCTTCCTGCCTGTCGCGAACCCACTTCGTGACGGGAGGGGTTGTAATGGAGACGCTGCTCGCGACTCATGCTCCCGATCAGAGCAGCGCTGCTCAAGGAAGAGGGAAGCTAGAAGTAGGCGGCTAGCTGAGTGCGCGACTCAGGGCAGTTTCTGTTGGCACCCCATTGTGTTGAGCGTGTACCTCCAAACATGCCATGTTAAGGTGGTGCGGTCTTTGACACCGTGATTGCAGCCATGGATGCACTGGACTGAATTCCAAGTGCATCCAGAGTGAGCCAGTGCAAGCGTCGATTCAGTCCCGTGCGAGGTCAGATCGCAGGAGCAGATCACAGGTACACGAATGTCATGGAATATTTGGCCCAGCACCAGGCCCGAAAATGGACTCGGGCAGGTTCGGGTGCCATTTTGTGCTTTCTGCTGCGAGGCTGGATGCCACCCGTGTCATCGTGCCGTTGGGCTGCCTCTACACCCCCCTGAAGGTTGCATCAACGAATGAGTAGGAGAAAATTTGTCTGGAGCCCTGCGCAGGAGACAGAAGGCCTTCAGCTGGTGGAGTACGAGCCTGTTATTTGCAAGGCCACGCATTTGTCGCGGTTGCTTTTACGCAGTCTTATGCCTTGAGTCTTAGCGAAGCAAGTTTTATCCTTGCGTAACATGAGCTCTCGTGCCGCCGGTGGCCCGCTGTCAACAACTCCCACCGGATCCCCGAACGATATGGAATGACACGAAATTGGGGCGCTTACTAGCATTAACATCGTTTCAACAGTGCGTGCAGATATGTACCTCCTGCCCGGGTTTGCTTTCAAGCACTCGCATGTAGGCATTTTGTGCGAAGAGCAGCCTCAAGCAAAAGATTCCCGGTTCGTTCTCATCGGATGCTGTTTTCATAGCTTGTTTTGGGCTCTGCTTTGGCGAAGCTTGTGCACGAGTTTTCCGATTTGGCATTTTGCGCATGGAATTGGCAACTCCGTGCAATCTCTTTGAGGCCATTAGCAAGTTTGCCGTGGGATGTGGCGTTTTGTCGCACATGCTCTGTGTCCGCATTTTCAATGTTTTCCTGTGCGTTGCATGCTCTGTTCAAAGCATGTATGGCAAGTCAATTTCTCGTGGGCTGCGGGCCTCATTCAAATTCAGCCTATTTGCAAAGCATGTGTAAAGATTTGCCAAGCACGTATCCAGAACGCGCAAAAACATCTGCGACCGAGAACAACGTTTGCACAGATGGCACCTGTGCAACACATGTTGTCAAATGTCGTCTTGCTGTCTAGGGGTCGGTGAGCGCAGAATCTTCCAGGCAAGGTGACATCACGCGCCAGCCATTCACAGAATGTGGTTTCCAGTGGTTGCAGTTTTTTCTCAGCCATCGATAATGGGCGAAGTTTCTGCTGACTGCAAATCCTGAATCGCACAAGCTGTGCGAGCAGGGACGAGACTGCGGAGCTGTACTGAATCCTTTTTGTTATGTGGACTTCCACTCCAAGAGTCTGCTCCCCAGCGTTACAGCGAAAGCCTGTCCTATGTTATTATCCCTGTGCTTCGACGCTTCGACTTCCTTGACCAGGTTGGACGTGCCCATTTTGCCACACTCGAAATCGTTTTCCTCAGAGCCGAGCTTAGCAGATCGTCGTAGCTGGCTCCTCAGCATGCTATCGTGTGTCAATGCACTGTAGACGTACTAGGCACTATGCAGATCACATAACGGAGACGAATCTGCCGGCAGAGCTCCTTCAGATGCCGCCGCCCCGATTCGGCAACACTTCTCTTCGCTGGGGGCAGTCAAGGGGTCCGGATCCAAGTCAAGGTGCTCTACCATCGAGTACATCATTCCGTCGGTCGCCTGCCAGCCGCAACTCGGCCTATATACTGTACAGTACCAGCAGTTCTCTGTGGTATATTTCAACCGACGTTTCATTGTGCCATGCAAGGGCTGCTGTCAGGCCAGTTTTCTTGCTAGTCTTGGACACTGCGCTCATCGAAGAAGAGCTTGACCAAGCAAAGGACAGACCTCGGCTGGTGCAATTCCATGGCCACATCTGCAACATTCACAACTGTTTTCAGGACTCTCTCCAGCAGTCGCTGGCCATGATGCCGCAAAACGCTTTGGTCGGCTTTATTACCTTCGGTGCTATGACTGGCCTCTCAGTGGGCGGTTTGCGCGCAGCTGCTTTTCGTAGTTCTTGGTATCTCCTTAGAGATACTCGGCATTCACTCAGGTGCTACGTCCACGAACTGGCCTCCACCACGCTGCCCAAGGTGAGGGTCTGCTGCCTCAGATCGCACTGCGATTGAGTGCATGTTGCAGGCTTATGCCTTCCGCGGTGGAAAAGAATACACTGCGCAGCAGGCCGGCCCTCTCCAAATTGTCTCATGGCTGGTGGTTTCAGTTTAGGTCTTTCGAAGTTGCGACGGCGGAGGGTCTGGAGTCCCCCTGTAGACCTTACACAGACGGCGGTGCCAGAAGCTTCCCAGAGAGGCTCCAAGATTGGAAGTTTGCACTCGGATGAAAGGACGGAAGAGGTCCATGCATTGGTGGAACACTTGCCGAAGGAGTCACGGGGAATGCTCATGCTCCCTGTCGCCTAATGGGTCATCCTTTGATCTCGTCGGGCTTGCAACAAGAAAGATCCCAGCACCTAGGAAAAGGTCCTTGTTTAAGAATACTGAAAGGCCTAGTCCACAGGGTGCACTGTTCTCAAGTTCTAGGGAATCCGTTCTATCACGCCAATCACAATCTCATCAAGAACATAAGGCTTGTTCCATGCGCACAGGTGGCCTATCAGTTGGGCTTCGCGTTGAAGAATGATCCCAGAGGGACCATGGGTGCCCAAGCAGCAAGGCCCTCTTTTAGTGCATTGGCACTCACGGAGAGCGAGCCTCACGTTCTTCGGTCTGGGAGGAGATTCTTGTTGCCAGTTGCGGACTGTGAGCGTGCACCTCAGACTCGCCCGAAGTTGAGTGGTTGGAAGCACTCTCTTAAGAAACCAGGTTCACACTGAACTCCCTGCTTGACGACCTTTCTAGAGATGCATGGCCACTTGGTGGTCACGATCGACGACCTTACAGGCTGCAACGGGCAAGGGTGTTCGGGCACACCTTCTGCAATGCGAACTCATTGGGCCATGATAAGCCAGGTGCACAGGAGCAGCCTTGAGCGTAGCACTCGGTTTGGTGGAAGCTACGTGCCCACAAGGCAGTGCCTGGGTCTCAGTTCGAGTTGCGGTCTGAGAGGTTCGACTTGCCGGCTGGTGTCAGAACATCTCGTGTGCTGTAGCCGTAGATTTCTTGACACACGCACGAGGTAGCTACAGGAAGCTAGGGGCATGCTCCAGCCATGTTCAAGCAGCGTTGGCTCTTCACTTGCATGTCCATGGTTCCCTCATATTCATACGCTTGCACTTCCTCGTGTAGTTGCTCACCAACTCCCTGGCAGCCCTTGTGCTGACATGCAACACCGTTGATATGCGCCCCGGAAACCTGTCCACACACGTATGGCTGCCGCAGCTGGGAATAAGTCTTTTCCCCACCTGCAAACGATACATGAAAGGGCTAAGTCGAGGCCGAGGCAATGGGTAATATGGCTGCGGATCGCTGTGGTACCAAGATTCAAGATGTGTCAGCTTCGCCTACCTGTTTTGACAGAGCATCCTGTCGCCCGTGGTTCGCATACGGTATCATTGGCCTGCCATCGCACTGACGCTTCTTCACAGTATCCGCTGATCCACTTCGATCGCTAAGATGTCACCGAGCATAACTCGAATTGAATAGGCGGTGGCGGTCGTTGTACTGCTGTTTGAGTGGATGATCCGGCAGGGAAGGTCGTAAACCATTCCCTTTCGCATGAGGGTGCGGCCCTTTGATTCATCCGACGGCTGAGCCGGAGATTCCATTAGAGTTGCCAATTCCATGTTGTGAGCGGGGGGTGTCAAGGATGCAGATCTTGTCGCCATTGGTTCACATGAGGTGTGGATCCTCTGATTCATTTCGATCGCTGAGATATGAACGACCTTGAGTTGCATCAGCGTGGGGGCAGCCGGCTGCTGTATTGTACCGTATTTTGTGTGGATGATCCGGCAGGGAGGATCATAAACCATTCCCTTTCGCATGAGGGTGCAGCCCTTTGATTCATCCGACTGCTGAGCCGGAGATTCCATTAGAGCTGCCAATTCCATGTTGTGAGCTGGGGGTGTCAAGGATGCAGATCTTGTCGCCATTGGTTCACATGAGGTGTGGATCCTCTGATTCATTTCGATCGCTGAGATATGAACGACCTTGAGTTGCATTAGCGTGGGAGCAGGCGGCTGCTGTATTGTACCGTATTTTGTGTGGATGATCCGGCAGGGAGGATCATATACCATTCCCTTTCGCATGAGGGTGCAGCCCTTTGATTCCTCCAACGGCTGAGCTGGAGATTCCATTAGAGTTGCCAATTCCATGTTGTGAGCTGGGGGTGTCAAGGATGCGGATCTTGTCGCCATTGGTTCACATGAGGTGTGGATCCTCTGATTCACTTCGATCGCTGAGATATGAACGACCTTGAGTTGCAGCAGCATGATCCGGCAGGGAGGATCATAAACCATTCCCTTTCGCATGAGGGTGCAGCCCTTTGATTCCTCCGACGGCTGAGCTGGAGATTCCATTGAGTTGCCAATTCCATGTTGTGAGCTGGTGTCAAGGATGCAGATCTTGTCGCCATTGGTTCACATGAGGTGTGGATCCTCTGATTCACTTCGAACACTGAGATGTGAACGACCCAGCGCGGTGTTGTACTGTATTTTGTGTGGATGCTCCCTCAGGGAGGGTCATACACCATTCCCTTTCGCATGAGGGTGCAGCCCATGTGATTCCTCCGACGGCTGAGCTGGAGATTGCATGGAGTTGCCAATTCCATGTTTTGTCAGCTCTACTCCGCTCGCTGAGATGTGAGCAACCTTAATGCAAGAGGGCTGCGAGCGCTAGCTGCGCCTGGTGCATGTCCGTTTACGAAGGGTACCTAACAACTAGCAATGCCTGAGTAAAGTCTGCACAGCTCCTGGTTCTGCCATGTCTCGTATTTGTGGCTCTATCGGCATGTCAGAGAAGGGGTGCAAGATGGGTGTAAGAACATGACCATGTTGATGATCCGGCAGGGATGATGCAAAGCCCATTCCCTTTCGTACGCATGTTCCATACGATTCCTGCGACAGAAGGCTGGAGAAGCCAACTTTCTGGCCCGCAATCTCGACTTGGTGACACGTGGTTGTAGCTGCCCGCACATACGATGTTCTTGTGGCATGTGCACTGTCCGGGCGTGGAGGTTCGTGTGTTTGGCTAAAATAGGGGCCTGACTAATTACCAATACTATTTTGGGGTGCCCAAAACCCTACTCTAATTCTTAAGGCCCTTATATCATTCGCGGCCTCTTCTTTGAGTCTGCACGCGTTCAAGCGAGAGGAGCTTGTCCTTGTGTACTTCCACTGTGTTTCGATGCCCTCGGTATCGTAGAAAGCTGTCGATCCCCGCATGTCGTGAGCTCCAACACCCACATGGGAGTTTCCGAAAATTAGGGGTACCGTATTTTGGGTCCTTATAGTAAGGATCCGAACATTTAGGTACTATATTAGGATATTTAGGGTACTATATTAAGGTCCCCTATTTTCGGCAACTCCCATATTCTTTTGGATTCAGAGACTGTCAGATTCTGTTCGTTCTTCGGTTACGGTGCTGTGTTCATCGGGCTGCAGCTACCCTAAACCCTAAACCCTAAACCCTAAACCCTAGGTGCGTGTGACGCTGCTGGTTGGTGGTCCGTGCAATGTTGGCCCCGGCATGGTCGTTGGCGAGGCCGAGAGAGTTAAGATCCCGACTCTGAGCATTGTAGTGAGAACCCTAAAACCCTAAAACCCCTAGAACCCTAAACCCTAAACCCCAAGCCCCTAAAACCCTAAACTCTAAACCCCTAAACCCAGAACGGTAGTTGCATACCTCGTCCGACGCAGGAGCTCGCGGAGACCATCCGATCCCACTTAGACCTTCAGAAGGAGACGCCGAATGCTGGAGTCCCGGATTCTCCAAAAAGTTAACCGAAGCTGTAGATAGTCTCCGGCATCCTGTCATGCTTGGCTTCCATCACTGGCTTTCGGCTTCTCGGGAGTCCCGATCCACCAGCTCAACAGCAAGGCCAAGCACACGAAGAAGGCGTTGAAATTCTACGCTTCGCTTGCCTCAAGGGCCAGAAGCTCGAGCGCCATAAGCGGTGCCAAGGATATGACAAAGTCACTGTTGCATCCTAAGTGTTCCGCAGAGGCTGTGGCTTGTGGCTTCGCCGTCGATATTTTTGCCTGCTCGCTCGACCAGGCGCCGCATTTCCTTGGATTGATAAATTGCAGCCTCTAGATCCCAAAATTCTGCAGGTCGGCCTTTACGAGATGAAAGTCATCTCTGACAAAACTGGCGGCTACATGGTCCGGGCCTCTCTTGGGAGGATGCATGGGCTCAGCAGCCCCATGTCGTCTTGTGTAGCAGGTCATGAGCGACTCCTTCAGCATGCACGTCTTCAAGGATCTGCAGGGGTGCACCCGAGCTTGATAGGTGCTGCTGTTCGGAGCTCTGGTTCATACTAGTAGTACATAACATGCAACACATACTAGATCATCATCATAGTAGTACGTTAGGTTTTTGTATATAATGTAGTTATTATGGTATACAATACATAGTAGATCATGGTAGTATGTAGTATACAGTTCTATTACATATTACATGACATTATGTTCTAGTATGCCAGAATAACCTACTACATATTACTATACTGTTATGATCTAGTATCTATAGTATCTACACAATAGAGCGCAGCATGTCCTTCTCTTCAGGACTCCTTTTGGTCCTCAAGCCTTGTAGCTCCCTTAAAGGAAGCCTTAGAAATCTTGGAAGGTCTGGGTTCCCTTCAGGACTCGCCTAAACCCCTGAACCCCTGAACCCGAAACCCCTAAACCCTAAACCCCTCAACCCTAAACCCCCAAAACCCCTGAACCCCAAACCCTAGCATGTCCTTCCCTCCAGGACTCCTTTAGAAAGATCTTCGAGCCTGACGAGGTCCCTCTGAGCCACTGGAGCTTCTGTGTGTCAGGTTTTGGGACGACTTTAGGGGCCTAAATAATTACCCATACTAGGGCTCCTTTAAAAAGGCTATAAGGGTTACTATAAGGGCACTAGAATAGAGGGGCCTACATAATTATCGAAACTATTTTGGGGGCTCCTTATGATCACATATAGGATAATGGGCCCCAAATCTCGATTCTAATTGTTAAGGCCCCTAGCTTACCTTCTGGATCTGCTGAGACGGGCTACCTGAAGCTTGGCTTCAACGCGAAGATTGAGGCCACAGCCTGAGTTCGTGAGGGCTTGCGGGTTTAGGGTTCAGAAGCGAGCTTGCCGTTTAGTGGAAGAGTCAAGCGACGCAGCCTCCTCGGCTCAAGCCGCGGCTTCTAGTTCTTCTGATTGATACAAATGTCAGGGCCTTTGCAGGTCCAGCCTCTTTGCGTAGTGTGATGGCTGTCACTCGGAGAACGGCCAGAATGTGGATGTTGAATGTCCTCCTGCTCATCTGCCTGCCGAGTCTATCTGCTGCCGCAGTGTATGCACATGTCGGTGCGGATGGAAGCATAGCAGAAGCCCCGAGAATGATGAGACTTGAAGAAACTTCGCTTCAGCAAGGTCAGGCTTCGAAGGAACATTTGGTCTCGATAGGCTCCCACGGAACAAGGGCAGACATGGAGACGAAGCTAGCAGATGATGCCCGCGCGGGCATTGGCAGCTTTGTCGAGTGCTCGGTCGAGGGCGGTACGTGCAAATGCGACGGTGTCGTGATGTATCTTGGTTACTTCAATTCGTACTATTTTGCTATAGTTATACATCCCCGGGCCGAGAGTTTCGAACTACATGTGTACTATCTAACATACACGCTCTTGCGGAGTAGCGGAGTACCTCAAAGTGTCGTTTACCCTATGCAGGCTAGCGGAGTAATTTCTACCCCGTTTTAAAAATANCTAACATACACGCTCTTGCGGAGTAGCGGAGTACCTCAAAGTGTCGTTTACCCTATGCAGGCTAGCGGAGTAATTTCTACCCCGTTTTAAAAATATAATACTTTTTAGTTCCGGAGGAGACATGTGTTAGGAGTCTATGGGGAAGAGGGTGGGGTGATGGGGGGGCTGGGTATTGTAGCATGTTCAAGCTAGTGGGTCGAACTATCGGGGGCCGCGTCGGACGTAAAACCGCCGGTCAGTCCAGTCCGGTTGCAGGCTGCAGGTTTCGCGAAACGCATGTTAGGATCTTGCCATCCTATATGGAAGCTGGGTGCACCGTTTCAGGAATTGCGAAGTGCTGGACTATCGGTTCCAAACTTCATGCTGCGGCAGGAAGAAAGTTCGTCGTACTCATGCATGTTGCTCTTGAACACCTTGCAGACCCCTTTCCCCCTTAGACTCCTCCACNAGGAAGAAAGTTCGTCGTACTCATGCATGTTGCTCTTGAACACCTTGCAGACCCCTTTCCCCCTTAGACTCCTCCACCCAGTCCTCCGCCCGGAACATTATAGTAGTAGAATTTTATTCGGGTGGATTAATTCCTCCGCTAGCCAGGCCACGTAAAATGCACTTCCTGGTACTCCGCGTCCTCCGCATGATGGTATAGCCAAGTGCGACGAAACTTTATTCCTGCCGATGCTCANATTCGGGTGGATTAATTCCTCCGCTAGCCAGGCCACGTAAAATGCACTTCCTGGTACTCCGCGTCCTCCGCATGATGGTATAGCCAAGTGCGACGAAACTTTATTCCTGCCGATGCTCAATGCTCACGGCAAGGCGTTTCAGACTAAAAAATCTGTACCTGCGGACCCCTCATGCTCTGCATGTTGCTGTAGATGCTAAGTGTATCTGCTCAGAAGCTGTATAGCTTCAAGGTCAAGGNCATGTCCGTGGTCCTTGAGACAGACATCCCCCTCTAGAAACGGTTGCCGAAGGCATCCCCGGGCCGAAAGTTTCGAACTACATGTGTACTATCTAACATACACGCTCTTGCGGAGTAGCAGAGTACTTCAAAGTGTCGCTTACCCTATGCAGGCTAGCGGAGTAATTTCTACCCCGTTTTAAAAATATAATACTTCTTAGTTCCGGAGGAGGCCCCAGGGCTGACATGTGTTAGGAGTCTATGGGGAAGAGGGTGGGGTGATGGGGGGGGCTGGGTATTGTAGCATGTTCAAGCTAGTGGGTCGAACTATCGGCCNAGGCCCCAGGGCTGACATGTGTTAGGAGTCTATGGGGAAGAGGGTGGGGTGATGGGGGGGCTGGGTATTGTAGCATGTTCAAGCTAGTGGGTCGAACTATCGGCCCGGCGCAGTATAGGGGCCTTAAAGCCCGAAAAGACAGAACAGGATTTTGTGGAGAGTTAGTTAGTTTATCTTAATAAGTAGGAACCTGTAACGAACAGTATTGGTGCTTATATATGCCGACCCCGATAATCAACATGCAGGCAGACCCAACTTTAAAGCCAACCCTTGCACTCCGAACCTGAACTATGCCAACCCTCGGACCCATGAACCTCAGGCCCTATATGGACCCTGAATAGCCTGCCTTTTAACGGACGACTAATGTGAGGAACCCCAAAAAGGATCCAGGTACACGCCGAAAACCGGAATGTCCAAGAACCCCATGCCAGCACAGCAAACGCCGATTTTTTTCATCCCAGGCCGACAGGCCCCTAGAGTGCTGATCCTGATCCCATCAGCACACTCTTGAAACAAGTATGTTGCAGTATATACACATATACATTACAGAATATTATAGAATATTAAATATTATGATGCATGTGTTCTTGAAGCTTCCGCAACCAGAATCTGTGCGTAGAGGGCGGTATTGAACGTGGTAATTCGCTTCGAGAGGATTGATAGTAGATATAGTAGGATCCTGTATATAAGGACTCCTAACAAAAGCTACCGCTATGATTTGTTTGGAACCCCATATAAGCCTCGTACAGCTCGTCAAACCGCTAAAAGTTCTTAAATCCCCCATGTTCGGGAAAGTGGGATTCCGAACACCTACAAAGAACGGCCGTCGATGCCTCCGTGCCGCTTGAGTCGGCAGGACACGCCAGAGTCGAACATCGGAGTTGGTTCACGGTTTGGTCTTTCAGGTGCTTCCGTTGTGTAGGGTACAGTCTTGATCCCGTGCCCAACATTTCAGTGGAGGCCAGATGTCGTTGGCAGAGACCGCAAAGACACCTTTCGCGAGTACTTTGCCATGACGTTGAGCCCTGCAGACACGGCCGCTGCCCACCAGCCCTCCGTCCATCACCTGGGAATGCGAGCTGAGGCATTCAGGACTTGCTTGCTTGAGGGTTTCAAGCTCTCAGCTTTCGTGGTGTCGAGGTTAACTCTCTAAGATTCCATATTAAGATTTACCCTACGATCCGACAAAAACAAAGGTTACGGCAATACCGGGGCGTTAATAATTAGAATAGGGTTTTGAGGTATATTATACTGTAACTATATTAAGGAACCCCCAAAAAAATATAGGTAATCATTGACCGTCTATATTAAATCAAGGTACCTCAGGGAAGCTCCAGAATGCAAGGTCTCGCCGCGCTTCGGCTGCGGCTGCGGTCGGAGGCCAAAGTGATAAAGGAACGCCAGGTCCTGTTGAAACAAGGGCTCAGGGGATATAAGAAGAAGAATATCAATAACACAGACTACGCAGAATACTAAAAATAATACTGATCATACTAATAGTACCAATAATACTAATACATGAAATATACATAATAATCATCATCTTCTCTTTTAATAATAACTTTAAAATTAAGAACAATACACCGAGGAGCCTCAGATACGCAAGGCCGCCCCCTCTCTGGCGCGGCCCACAGCGACTGGGCCTGCGCCACCTGCCCAGGGAATAAGGGCGGCAACTGGGCCTTACCTAGACCTACTAAACCCTGCTACTTGTCGGGTATCATGGGGAACCAAAGGTTAACATTTTTCACAATATAAGGATTATATAGGGATTATACTACCCCAAAAGGTTAAAGGTTACCTACTCTGCTACTAGGCCCTACTGCTTTGTAGGTTCTTATTATAAACCCTAACTACAAACAAGTAGGTTTTGGTGGGTTAAGGTAGGTCTGAGGTCAGGGTTACGAGTCCAGGGTGTTCGGCCTTTGCTGGCTTGAGCTGGACAGCGCTTTGCAAGGTGGGTTTGCGGGTTCTCTGGCGTTTTGCAATGCATCTTGAGGACTTCTAGGACTTTACATGGATGTAGATGGTCTTACAAAGGTTGGTATGGAAGGTGGAGGGTTTCGAATGTTTTTTGGAGGATTTATGGGTTTAAGATGGGTTAATAGCGATGCTGCATTTGCCGAACATTGGTGGGGTTGGGAGTTTAGTGTGCTGCGAGATGGCAATGCAACCGATTCCAACAAGCTTTAGACGGGCTTTGGGTTTTGAGCTTAGGTCTGTTGACTGCATCCTCGCACCCCTCTGAAGCAAAGACAACAAAAGAAGTTTCCTCCCGCACAAGGCAGGCATAATAATTGCAACAGCCATTAGTTACAAGTACCAGAAGGCTTCCTACCCACACTCCTGAGCCCTCCAACCCCGAAATTCAAACTCCAGTCGTCCCATGGCTGGTACAAGCCGTGAGGACGGAGACAAACCGCAACCCGAGATCCAACTTTAAGCCGAAAAGCCTTAAGCTTTAGCCCGTCACCTGGCCCATGGTCCGTAGAGGGCTCACCTCAACAAGAGTAAAGCATGCGGTAGGGTTTCGCAATTTAGCAAACTCTACACTTCGTGGAGGCCCACATTTTCTGAACATCCCAGGTCTCTTGACCTTTTCCCGTTGAAGTTTATTCGTCGTACGTTTCCCCTCAACCGTGGACTACCGGCTTCCATGCGGTAACCCTAAGCCCTCAACGGATGCTTACAACCTTCTCATGGACAGGCTCGAAGTTCGGGTCGGGACTTTGGCCACCAGCACCATATGGGGTTGGGAGGGTGGTTTTGTGTCGGGGTTTTAGGGCTCGGGTTTCGGGCTGAATTCAGGGTCTGTCGAATCTCTAATCTGGAGTGTGACTAAAGATTCATGCTTCCATAGTCAATAGACCCTGATGCCAATGCTTCTGGCCATTCTGCGCCCTTAGCACCGCTGGCTCCTTGGTATAGGGGTGTCGTTTGTCCTCGTTGAAGAAAATCCTAAACCCCTAAACCCTACACCTCTAAGTTCAAGAATCTAAAACCCCCAAGCCCTAGATCCTGTTAAAGAATCACCGAAACAATCGGCCCTCGGGAAAGCTGCGGGGAACTGCCTGGCAAGCCAAACCCGCACACTTCCTCTAACAAAAAACCCTAAACCCCAAACCCTAAACCCTCTACCCTAGACTCAATCTTTCGAGACTTGAAACCCCAGTGTACACATACCAAAACTACTGTTTCTATTGACTTGGAACTCCAATGTAGGCGACGCTTTACGTTCGAAGTCATAGTGTCAGTCGTCTGAGACGCAACAGCCCACAAAATCCGACTGAGACGCAGATCCCTTCAGTTGCTGAAGCGCTTAGTGTTGGATAGGGGATATTGAATAGTTCTACAGATTGTACTATTGGTCGGTTATCCAAACAAGCCCATGAACAAGCATTATAGTGATACAGAAGCCAAGCAGGTTTGTTCATTATGTATCTAGTTCTCCCGAGCTGCAGTGGCAGCCGCGGCGCGCTTGCAGCAAGAGCGCTGCCAGCCAGGCCCCGCCAGCAACGGACTGGGCGCCGATCGATGGGACACCCGGGGACCCTAAGTTCCGACCCTGACTGCTGTATTTATCGTTTGTATTATGTTTTTTTTGTATTTTTTTTTTAGTTCTGTAACTTTTCTGCGCATTAATGATTCCGAGTTATGTAATATGGGTTTGTTTAANGGGGGGTGTTTGGGGTTCAGGGTTTAGGGTTGTGGGTGGGGGGGTGCTACATCAAAGGGAACGGTACTGAAAGTTGTTTAAGCTCACAACGCGCTCGTTGCTTCCAGCCTCGCGTCGAGCTTCAAAGTGCAACGAAATTGATGGTGTCCCTTCTGGATTCGCCTACAGGACTATTTCTTTGACGGGCATGCCATCCACAAGAAGAACAAGAGAGTCGCAGAAGTCTTATTTCGCTGTGGGCTTTGAGGTTGATTCCGGGGCTCGGCTGAGGCTTTGAGCTTTAGCGTTTTAGGGTTTGGGGTTTGGAGGCCAGTGTAAAACCAGAGCAGCGAACCCTTGCCCTAGCAGTGAGAGCTCTATTGTAGGCCCTTCTTGAGGTTGATTAACCACAGGTCTACATCAAGAAACCCTTATCGCACTGCAAACGAAACCTCTAAAACAGCCTAGCAAACGCACAAGAGTCACCAGAAATCCACTTTGCAAAGGCAGGTCTTGCTTTGGCTGCTGCTTTCGATGTTGAAGATGGGTGCTCGCAGTTTTGGCACTTTACAGGGCATTGGTGCAGCTCACAGCATATAACTAACTGTAATAGCAACGAGAAAACATAGAACGCACTCAACTTCGGGCTCACGATGCGACAAGCTTGCAAGCAAGCTCCCCTAAACCCAAAACCCCCTAACCCCGAAACCCTGAATAAAGCCCAAAAAAGTCCCTGAACCAAGGAATCCCTCATTAAGGTGGCTTTCCGGGATCCTTCGTATGACGTAGGGGTTATTTTTTTATCTAACGCCCTGTCAGAACCTTATGAATTTACACAGCAGCCGTTCTTAAGCTATACTCCTGAACTACTGGGTGTCCTATGAGATAGGGTATATTATTCTACGTTATAAGTTATAAGTTAGGCTACACCCTAAGCCCTAAGACTTAAACCTTACAGTAAACTCCAAACCTTGGCTCTAAACCCTAAACTTGAAATTCCCTAAACCCCATGCAAACCCTAAACTCAAGTAAGCGCTTTTGGAGTCTATGACAGGATCAGTCCGAGGAGCAGTATATGCCAAAAGACCTGTGGCTGTGGGCGCGGGTAGCTGCCAACATCACCGAACAAAACCAGATTCTAGAAGGTGTCATGGGGTCTTAAGTGGTTTGTGCGAGGGGTTTGTTCATGTTACTAGGATCTACAAGGGAGTTCTGTATGTCCAATCAGATATCAGGACTGTGTATATATCCCGTATACCCGTATAGCTCCGCTGTTCTGCCCGAGCCCTAAACCCTATAAACCCTACACCCTAAACCCTAAACCCTAAACCCTCCACCCTACACCCTAAACCCTACACCCTAAACCCTAAAACCTTAAACCCTAAACGCTGCACCCTAAAACCTGAACCCAGCCTGCGTCAAAATGCAGAAGCTCTATCCAGGCAACGGCCATGCCCACCCGAAGCGCTCCTAGGGAACTGAAGGCTTTCAGGGATTTAAAGCTTTCAGTGTGAAGCCTTAGAGCTGTAAGCGTTTAGGGCACGAATATCATGGGGCTTAGTGGCTTACCCTGGGAACAGCCCAAAAGCCTTATATAGTATGGTCTTTGGGCCCAGAAGCCTTAATATATGAGCCCTTAGATTCCTAGGGTTAGTGTTCCAGGTTAATTAAGGATTTTGGGGTTGGCATAATGCATAATGATTTTTGGGTAGAAATGAACTGTGATCTGCGGCTGGCGGTGAGAGTTTGCGTCTGGGTGGGTGGCCCGGCTCCTCCGACAACACTTCCAATCAGGAATCGCCGCTTCCGCACCTGTTGGGCTAATTTTTCGTGGCCTGAATAGTTAAAATAGGGTTTCGGAGCATATGATACTGTGACTAGCATAAGGAACCCTAAGGAAATGGAACCCTAAGGATAATAAGGAACCCTAAGGATACTATGGGTAATTAGCTGGGCTTCAATATTAGGCATTTCATTTTCGATGTGTCTTCAGGGTTTACCTGGACCCTATAGAGAACCTGCCGCCCTAGCGTTCTAGCCTCTGTGTGCCTCAAGCAACAGCTTCCGTACATAACTCTGCGATGCACGACTTTCGCTCGTGAACCCAGCGAATCCACAGTATAGATTGCGGTTCGTTTAAGCGGCGCTTCGCAGTAATGCAGGGGCCTTAATGGTTAGAATAGGGGTTTGGGCCCATTATACTATAATTATAATGAGGAACCCCAAAATAGTATTGGTATTTATTTAGGCCCCTGTAGTATTGGGCTTAAGCTTCGGAACTGCAGAACACGCCACGCCTTGTGGTGTAGCAGCACCATGGCCACCTTCATGTTAATTGCAGGTTAGGGAGCCTAAACTCCCATGTAAAGCTCTTATGATGTGCCCAAACTTACCCTAAACCCAGAACCCTCAACCTGAAAAATCCTACAAATACAAACCCTGCAGCCTGAACCCTCAACCCATCCCAACCCCGAAAAACTCGCAGTCAGACGCCCACCGTGGCCAGAAAGGGCCCCAGAAGCAGAAGAACGAGGAGATGCTTGCGAGGGATGCGGCGACCTCCTCTCGTTGCCTCAGAAGCGGAGCCCAAAAAAGTAACCTAAACCTAGGGCCTTTGTTTGAGGTGTCCTTTAAAGCGGCTTCTTTCAGGGCTTCTTTATGTCATGGGTTCTTACTGTCCAAAATATAGGAGCATTGCGAAGCAGAATCATTGGGTTTGGCGGCATATAGGTGTGACTAGTTAGTTAGTTTATGTTTATGTGATGTTGGGGCCCTAATGAGAAGTGGAGGAAGTCGACCGATGCATTCGGAGTTTACGGTCACATCCTAAACCCGATATCCCTGAACCTATATTGATATCTATACACTCCAAATCCGAACCTCAAACACTAAATCCTAGCTCGAAAGCATACCTTTTCGGGAATTAGAGCAGCAAATCAACACACAGAAACCCGAAAAAGAGCAGGCCATTTAGGGCTTCCGAAACCCCACACTTTCGGATTGCAATCCAAACGAGTTTCAGACGAAACCGCGCGTGCTTGGGGGATCCTTTGAGCAGCGTAGTTCCGGTCTATAAAAATCCTTCTCTGAGCTTTGAAGTCACCAGGGAGAACAGGTTTAGACTTGTATTTAATAAATGGTTCCCTTTAAGTAACAGGTCCCCAAAAAAGTATTAAAGTATGGTAATCCTTACTTCCCCTATAAGCCACAGAAATAAAGGTTAAACTTTCCGGTTACTACTAAACTATAAGAGCCCAAAAAATTTCAAGGTTGGGTATTGGGGAACTAAGAATCTAAATAGCTGCAGGGCCTTGATAGGGCTTTGCTCGGGTCTCTCTAGGCGTTTACAGGGGTTTTCATCAGCAGAATGGTGTTTTAGTAATACTGTACTTGCAAAGGGACTACAAGGGGATACCCACAATAAATTACCAGGCCCTGCAATTCAACCCTGAACCGTTGACAAAAACTGCCTACAACCTCCTATGAAACCCACAAACCCTTATAATGCCGCCCATCTTAAAATACCTGCAGAAATCCCCAATCCCGCTTGCAAACCCCGACCAAAGCCCTCAGAGAACGGACTCCGTAGTCGAAGCCTTTGAGCGCTGTAGGACTTAGGGTTCCTATGATGGGCTGAACCAACCGTTGCATGTAGGTTTTATGAGGGTTCTATGGCTTGGGGGTTACGGTATTCTTTGTTAGGAATTTGGGGGTATAAGGCGTTGATGGCTCAAGGGTTTGTCAATTTGTGTGGCTGGAGTTCGGGTTTAGAGGTTCTTTGCCCGCCAAGCCGCCTGCCACTTGTCCTTACTTCTCGCACCAGCCGTGGACAACCGTGTCAAACCCTCTCCTACTAAACCATAAAGCTTACAAAACCCAAACCCTCTTGCCCAACGCGTCCGAAACCCTACTTCCGAGATATTTTAATTGCCAGTGAAGAACTCTATCTATACCGTGACTTTCCGAAGAGTTCTGACCAGAACACCTGCAACCGTAAACCCGAGCTTTGGAATAGGCGCCCTGTTGCCCCCAAACTCTAAACCCAAAATCCAACCACCACCGCTCGCCCTCTGTCGCTAGGTGGGCGCTGTCGAGCGCCAGTGAGACCATACAAACCCGGGCAGCGCGACCCGGGCCTCGCCAAGCTTGGTCGCCAAGCTCAGCCCCTGTTGTTTGCTGTAGAGCCCTACACCATGTCGTCGTTACCTTTTACCTTTTGTCTGGCCCGCCCTTGCCCTGGCCCTGCCTGGTCTCCTGCCTGGCGACGCGAAACCACAAAGTGGCAGGGCGGCGATATTTCGAGGAGAGAACCCTTCGGCCGAGAACGTACACCTTGGCACGCCTGAATATCCGCAACCTTCAGGGCTGTTTCGCTGAGAATCTGAGAAGACCCTAGGGTCCGGAAGGCCCCATTTCGCAGGCCGTGGAGACCTTTACCTTTCCACAGCACTACATCCACCAATCAGCAAACAGCATCCATTGTCTGATGTGAACCTAGACTCCTCCCACATGACCTCTAGCTTTTGCTGTTGGCTCGGCTGGGCTATGGCAGGCTTTGGTTATGTTGGTTGCTATGTCTTTGGGTGGACATGTCCTTATGCTGCTGCACGCTAAACAACGCGCGAACCGCCCAGCACACCCCTGAACCCTGAATCCTAAACCCTAACCCGGAACCCTAAACCCTAACACCCTGAACCCTAAACCCCTTAAACCCAACTCTAAATCACAGAAAGGCGAAGAGTCCACAGCGAAGCACAGCGCTGCAAGCAGCTCCAAAGACGAGAGGACGATGATCAGCAGCAGATCCATTGCTTGAGTTCAGGGTTCAGGGCTGGTTCATGTGGGAGCCTTCATAAGTACCTTTAGTATTTTGGGGGTTCCTTATTATAATTATAGTATAATATACCCCCCAAAAAAAAACCTTTTCTAAGTATTAAGGCCCCTTTGGTAGAGTTCAGAGTTTAGGGGGGTTTAGGGTTTAGGATTCAGGGTTTATGGCTAAGAGCTACGAGTGGCCATCATAATCAAACCAATGCTTAAGGGACGGCTGCGGCATAGTTATAAGGGGACGACTTATTCCTCAGACCCGCATTTTTCGGAATCGAAGGATTTGGCCTTCTATCATTCCATATAGGGTTCCGCAACTGATCAACAGTTGGACATAGTCATCACAGATTCATAGAGTTCTTGAATATATCGTGGTATTCCTCCAGGCCGCTAGATTACAGGCGGTGCAAGGCTTCTTCCACCGACAGAGGCCGAGTCATAGCACTGGAGACCAGCCTATGAGCCCTAAACTGCCCCAGGCCCAAAACTCAAACCCTAAACCCGAAACCGAACACCCCAAACCCTAATTGCACCCCAAACCCTGCTCAGGGTCTAAGGTTTGGGGTTTCAAGGCGGGAGACACATGGCCAAACAAAAACGTTAGCAGAAATCTGCGCTCTTGAGGAACTGTCTCTGGTCCCCTTCTCTTGCAGGCGAAGCATGCCACAAATTCCTACTGAGAACGTCGCACCTGTCGCCAGGCCGCAGCAGCAGCGGCTGCCGCAGACAGGGCGGCGCGATGTCCTGGCAATTTAGGGGTTGCGGTTCAGGGTTTCGGGTCTGGGGTATACTTTTGAAAGGGTTTAGGGCTTGGGGTTGAGGTTCTAGGATTTAGGGTTGTCGTAGTCTCGTGGGGCTCTATTCACGGATTGTACATAAGGGCTCATGGGTAGGAACGCCCCAGACTGCCTAGACATTCCACTCAAAGCATCTACAAGACCAGAACCCTAATCCGTGAAACCTAGAACGCCTCGAGTTCGAAACGTTGCAGCAGACACCACCTGAATCCCCAAACCCTACAAAATGGTAGGTTATGACCCCTTATTTAGAGGGTCGAACCCTTAAAACGGTTGGTTTTGGGATCCCCAGGCAGAGATTAACAGATTGCCTAACCCTTATCCGCCCGATCCGAACCCCAACAAACTTATGAAACCCTGTGAACCCCTTACCATGAAACCCCTCATACACCAAAACCTCCCCAAAGCTTCAACCCCGATAAACCCTAAAGCCCTACCTTAACCCCACATAACCTACCTTTTTAAGGACTCATATAAAGAAATCATATCAGGGAACCCTAAAAAGGTAGGTTTTTGGGGGTTCAGCTAAACCCTAGAAGCACGACGCCCTATAAGCAGCCCAAACCCCCGCACCCTACAAGCCCCAGAGGCCCATGCCCAGAGACTCCAATATCCCTTAATTAAGGAATATACCTTAAATTATAGTAGGATCCTAATATGATTTACGGTATATTCCTTAATTAAGGGATATTGGAGTCTCTGGGTGTATCACACCACGCAAACCTGACGCTATACATCCTCTAGGCCCGACAAAACCTACCCAGACTCCCGAATCCCAAGGTAAAAAAAGCTCGAAACCTTACTTCCTCACCGCAGGAATGAACGTTCCATAAACCGGTTTAACCGTTAAACCGGTTTTAGTTCAGGGCCTAGGGGCCAAACAAGTTTTTCAAGGGTTGGGTATACAGTGGAGAACTCGGCATTTGAACCACAAAGCGACTCCGCCTCGACCTGCAGCCATCGCCGATTCAAACGACTGGCGTCGGAGCAGGCGTGTTTGGGCTTTAGGGGTTTAGGGTTTCGGGTTTAGGGTTTAGGGTTTAGGGGTTTAGGGTTTCGGGCTGTTTTTGTTAAGGTGCAGCGGCCTTTTCTAGCAGCGTCAGTTTCGCCTCAGAGAGGCTTGCACAATCATTAGCTCCTTGGGTTTCGGGGTTTAGGACTTCGGGCTCAGGGCTTAGGCTTCCGGAGCTGATTTTTTGGAGCTCTTGGGGGCCTTTGGGGCTTCAGGGGCTTCGGGGGCTTCGGGTTCAAGGCTAGGGGCTCTGAGAGGGCTGGGAGTTTACCCTAAGGGTCCAAAGGACCCAATGATTAGGTACTAAGGTTTAGGATAGTAGTGGTTTAGGGTTTAGGGTTTAGGGTTTAGGGTTTAGGATAGTAGTTGTGTAGCTCAATATTTAGGAGAGTATATGATTATTAGGTACTTGGACCCTTGGGGTTTGGGCTTGGGGAGGTTGGGCTTTAGGGGATCAGACCAGAACCCATGCGCCCAGAGACTCCAACACCTGAGTGGGAGCAAGAAGGGCTATGGGCGATTCTGTACACAGTGACACATGGCTTTCGAGGAAAACCAAGGTAAATGACATTAAGGATCCAAGATCCTATATAATCTAACATGAGGCATATGTTGCTTGTTATACCAATGCTTTTGGAGGGCAGGCCAAGTACTTATTTAAATGACTAAAGCCGTATGGACCTAAAACCAGGGGGCTTGGCTTTCCTTCCGGAGTTCCGTAACTTGTAAGAGGGATCCGCGATGCGAGCCCCTGACTTTCACCACATCGGACACGGTTTAAAGTTTGGGGTTACCTGGGACACGGTTTAGAGTTTAGGCTTACCTGGGACCCTAAGAAACATACCTCTTTAGGGTTCCTTATTATGACTCCCTTACATAAGTCCTTAAAAAGGTGGGTTACTGTATTCCGGGTTCAGGTAAGGGTTGAGCGTTCTGACGCGAAGAGCGGCGTCACCAAGCACGCGAACTCACAGCTACATGGGTGATTGTCAAAATTAGGGTCCTTTTTTGGGTACCCTGAATAATAGGTGCCGTATTACAATAATAGGTACCCAAAAAGGGACCCTAATTTTGACAACTACCTACATGACTAACAGCAAATTACTCTGGCAACAACAA
This sequence comes from Symbiodinium sp. clade A Y106, assembly GCA_003297005.1. Lineage (NCBI taxonomy): Eukaryota > Dinophyceae > Suessiales > Symbiodiniaceae > Symbiodinium > Symbiodinium sp. clade A. Next base: position 52,055 of record BGNK01002610.1, read on the forward strand.
GGCCAAACAGAGTAATTACTTTTTGCAGTACCAGGTATAGCAGCAGGAGCCGCCGCAGCAGCAGCAGCATGAGCATGCGCAACACCAGCGGACATGATGGTCAAACACAGCAGTTTAATGATAGTAACTACGGAAGGATTTTTCTGGCATCCCCGTGCTAAACCCCCGAATGTACACTTAACAATGTTTCACCAACATCCTGGGCTCGGCCAAGTTTAGGGCTCAAGATGCAGATGCTGGTGATAAGAAGGTTGGCAAAGAGACTGCCACAATGCAACACACTGCACTAGTAATAGTTAACAAAGTAGCGGTGGTCGCGACCCTGGCAACGGCACAGTAGTAAGCGTGACGTGACCCTTGCTGATGGTGAAGACCTAAACACGATACTCAAAACCCCAAACTCTCGAACTAAACACGAGACGAGAGTGGAGGCAAAATCCCAAAAATGGATCCGAAGGTCTTGATCCCAAAATCCCTCAGGCCTCAATACCGTACAACGCAGCAGCCACAAACATGCAAGCCCGAAAAGCCCTAGAGCCTGAACCGCAAAGCCTTTCAAGCCCTTCACCACGAAAAGCCCAAACCCCATACCTTTTAGGGTTTAGGGTTTAGAGTTTAAATGAACCCTTATCCCCACAACAAAAACAAACAAACCCTAAACTCTAAACTCTAAACCCCAGTCGGGGTTCAGAGTCGACCCGCCCCTCCTCCACGCTGAGTCCAGCCGCCATCGCCTTGACTGGGGCAAAGCTTTAAAGGTTCCGGGCTTAGTTGGATGTGATACGATAAAAACACATATGATATGATACCAAACAACAAGAAAGGTAGTATGATATGATATGATATGATATGAGTATGATATAGTATATTATGCTGTAGTGAAATACGATATAGTGTTTACAACATGCTACTGTAGTATATAAACTGACGAACTAGAACAGAGATACTATAATATAACATAATGTCATACAATATCGTGTAACATCATGTAGTGTACAACAGTACACTATATCATCTAAAGTTAAAGAATAGAGCCGAGAAAATACAATTTAGCATTGATAAATAGCGTGGTACGAAATGTCAGATGATGCAACTCAATTAGGGTCCATGGGGACTTGGAGCGTAGGATCGAGGCTTCATTGAGCCCTGTGGTGTACGCCTAGACTGCTGTGCGTAGCGACAGCTACGGTACACGGCCCTTCCGGCAAGTACGAAGCTTAACATGTCTAGAAAGCAGCTACCATGGTGGTGACGATGCAGAGTACTAGTATGATTGTAATAGAAATGCGGACTGCTTCTGCCGAGATCTTCCCCAACCATTGTAGTTCCTTTTTTTGGTTAACCAAAATCTCTATTATAGGACTGCAATGGAGACTCTAGGTAAGCTCCTACTTGGGAAGTCCCGACTGCCGTGATGGTGATGGTTCACCTTGGGACGTTCGGGCTCGCTTGTAATGTAGGAACCTGATTAAGAACCCCTGGGCCTATAACCCCCAAAATAGTAGGATTCATATAAGGAACCCTAATAAAGGCCCAAGGTTTCTTTATCAGGTTCCTACATTACCGGACATCTGTCCTCAAACACCACATCTCAACCTCCAGGCTCTGAATGCAAGCCTTAAACCTCCGCACCCCTACCCAGAGTCCTGAACTTTCAAGCTTGCAAACCCGAAACCGCGAATGCTCAACCGTAAGCCTTTGATGATTGTCCGAAGCACGCAGAACTCTAACGGCCCCACAAAACCCCAAGCCTCATTAGCTGCAAACTAGATACCCTAAAGCCCTTATAGGCCTAGCCTCTACCCCTAGGGAACTAAACCCAAACTTCCACCACCCTAAACCCCGAAAGAAACCCTGCAAATAAACCGCAAAGCGTCTGAATGTATATCTTACAATCAGACCGAAACTCCGGAGACGTCCGAAGAGGCAAACCGAACACCCCGGCTATAAACCCTAAACCCCTACAAAGTCTCCTGATGCGCTTATAATGAGCACTGTGTACACATATACATACATACATACATACATACAATTACATTTACATGTACATTTACATTTACATTTACATTAATGTACATTTACATTTATATTTATATTTATATGTATATGTATAATACACGAGCAACCAGGTAGGTCAGCGGTACACATAGTGCAGCTTCATAAAACAAGTATGCACCCACGCCCCGACGATACAACACAATTAAACGACCCATCAACCCACCAACCCATAAACCCTAAACCTTGGGAGAAGCTGCAGACCACCGCACCACTTGCAACCGTAGAACCCTCATAGGAACTGTCTACCTATAAAACCCTATGCAACCCGATAAGACTCCATTAAGCCCCCAAAAAATCCGCTAAAATCTGACGAATTACAACAACCATCGAAGAATCTGTTTAGAGAAGCACACTCGAACAAAACCCCCAAACCACCCTTCCACTCTCCTAAGCCATGGAAACCCCTCAACACCACACCTCGTCGAGAAGACCCTGGGCAACAGTCAGGGTCTCTTCCAAGCCATCGCTGTACTCCGGATGCAAAGCCTGAAGGGCTCTTGGCAATGAGGGAGAGGGGGGGGTGGGGGGTGCGGGGTTTAGGGTGGCTAGCAGAGCCCCCAGAATCTGCAGCTTTTCGGTCGGGTTGTAAAGGTTCCGTTGAAAGGAGAACAGCAATCAGAATACATAAATAAATGAATACATATGTGTATATGTATATAGAGATAGATCGTGCCCACAGTGGTTTCTACATAAGCTTTGCAGTGGGTCTCGAATGTCTTGAGTCAAGGATTCCTTGCCACGTTTTAGGGTTTCGGGCAGTTCATTCCCCAAAAACCAACCTTTTCATTTGGGCTGTTGGGATTTGTCGGATTAAGGCTGTAGGGTTTGAACCTCAGGCTGTTGAAGGTTTGCTGTTTAGGGTTTAGGGTTCATGGTTTCGAGTGGTGAAGCGATCCAGAGGAGCTTCACAAACAACCCTACTAAAACACTCTTAACTAACTGGAGGCTACTCCTTGGGTTTGCAGGAAGTGTGCAACCCGTGGAATTTTCTTGCGACGATTGGGAATCGTATGAAGGAGAGGTCTGTCTGCATTCGTTCACCTTTCACGAACCTTATCAGTGTGCCCGCAGACCCATGCTTAGGCCCAAGCAGAACACTCGCAAACCTTGTCTCAAAACCCTGAGAAACCCTGTGCAAGCAACCCACCTATAGTCTCCATTGTAGTTCCTTTTTTTGGTTTAACCAAATATATAATAAGGATCCTATAAGGTACCCCCAAAAAGGAACTACAATGGAGACTATAGGTACCCTAGGACGACTGAAGCGCCTCCACCAGCGATGCGTTCTCCATGGCCGCCGAGAGTGCGGCCATTGCGTTGTGGAGGCCTCTGCAAGAGCTCCAGCTTTGGGTTTCGCTGCTTCTTTCGGACCTTTCAGGTTTCGGGTGTTAGGAATGCACTAGGAAATTTGTTTGACAACAATGAGTACAAGTATCCGAGATAGGATATAACCTTACATCTCTAATAGCACACTTACAGTACACACGGAACCCCAAGCCCTAACTACCCTTATACTTGCCAAGTCCTCCTGGTCAAGTGCATTTCTTTTCGGACTTTGAGCCCTTGGGCCTAAAGTCGAGATGGCGGGGGTTTAGGGTTCAGAGGGCCTTGAGACATGGATGAAGGGGTTCGTGTAATTGAGAGCGTGAAACACAGGAGTGCATGCGAAACCCTGACGTCCTAAGCCCTTTAGTCGAGATTTTCAGAACCTTGCTCAAGTGCAAAGAAGAAGTAACACAACTACATCTCCTCAGGACACATCTCTGAAAGATCAAAAGATGTAGCCTACACGTAAGACCACGTGTGAATATTCGGGGCTGGTGAGTCACAAAGGCTTGGGGTTCAGGGTTAAATCCTATACCTTATAAGCCATAAACTCTTACTTAGGGACCCGGGAACTTAGTAAGCAGGTTATGTAGAAGTAGACAAACTCGGCTAGGGTTCTCGTAGCTTTACTCACGACCGACTTACTACATCCCCCGATCCTGCCCCTTACAACCTCGAATCACGGATCCCAGAACCCTAAACCCTAAACCCTAGGATTTAAGGAAGAGGGTTTCTTTTTTTTGGCTCCCAGGCACTTAGCGGATGTCGGGTTCCAGGGTTTAGGGTTCGGCTTGGAAGGTTTCGAGCCCTGAGTTCCTCATTCCTGCTTGGAGGTTCATGGGTAGTTATAAGTGGGTTATAAGTAAGGTAACTATATACTTCTAACCCTTATTAGGGGACTTACGTATAGTTACCTTACTTATAACCCACTTATAACTACCCATGAACTTGCAAGTAGAGGCCCTAAACCCGAGCCTGACGTCCTGACGGAAGTCGCCGAGAATCCCGTGATAGGGCCTGATCTGAAAAACGTAATACAGGGGCCTAAATACTTGCCAATACTTCTTTTGGGGGTTCCTTATGATAAGTATAATATGATGGGCCACAAAACCCTATTCTAATTGCTAAAGCGCCTATATTATGTAAACCCTACCCTGCATCCCTCAGTCCTAGCAACTCCCAAAGATCCCAAAACTTCTAACCCATAAGCCGCAAGACAACCCCAACATCCCCACCCTCCACGACGTAGAATTCTAAGGTTGCCCGTGACCGTATACTGCATACGGTGCCCAGAAAAGGATGGTACTGTAGCCTACTTGGAAGATCCTTGGGACCTAGTAAGTAAGGCTATAAGTACCTTCATGGGGGTTTTAGGGTAATTGTAAGTATAGTTACCATATTTGCTGCCCCAGCTACTAGGTCCCATGACCCTCTAAGTACCCCTGAAAATGCCCTTAGTAGAACCCTTATAGATCACATTTAAAGAGCCTTCCAGGGAACCTAGAAACTCACTAAACCCTAAAAACCTAAAAGCCCTAAACCCTAGATACTCCGTCCCCAAGACTCCGGAATCGGAGCCTTTTTGCACTTGCTCTGCTCTCGCTGTGGCCTGGCGGAAGGGGCTCAGAGTGCCTTCCTCAAGTCCCTGATCTTTACGGTAGAACATAGGGCTTCTGGGTGTGTGACACTATATATATTTTTCTACATATGCATACATACATACATGTATGCATACATACATGCATCCATGCATCCATGCATACATATGCATATGCATATACATACATATATATATATATAACGACTGACGACTGACATGACCACGAATTATGCAGACATAGAGGCAGACCTCTATAGTGGGGATCCTTACCGAAAGGCTTCAATCATCTGGTAAGGCTTTCTTTTGGACATCTACCAGCTCCGATCGGGGAGTCTGGCGACTTGGGGCTTTAAAGGAGAGTTTACGGCTTGAGGGTTCTAGGCTTTTTAGGGTTTGGGGTCTGAGGGTTTGAGGGTTAGGGTTGAGGGTTTGAGGGCTTTTTAGGGTTTGGGGTCTGAGGGTTGGGGTCGAGGGTTTGAGGGCATAAGGGTTGGGTTTGGGGACTGAGGGTTGGGGTTGAGGGTTTGAGGGCTTAAGGGTTGGGTTTGGGGTCTGAGGGTAGGGGCTGAGGGTTTGAGGGCTTGGGGGTTTGAGGGTTGGGTTTGGGGTTTGAGGGTTTAAGGTTTCAGGGCTTGAGGCTTTCAGGTTTTAAGCTTCACGCCACGGGTCTCTATTTAGGCTGCAGGGGCTTGGGGACGAATGGCTAAGCCCTGCATACTTTCCAGGCTTGAAGGGACATATCAGAACATGTCCACATGCAGCACGCATGTCAAAACATGGCATAGTGCTTGCAGGGTTTACGCCCGTTGCTTATGGTTCAGGGCCAGCGTTTAAGCTTCAGGTTTAGCATTAAATCCTATATACCCCTCCCCGCGACGAACAAGACTTCAGGCACCTCAATGCTAAACCCCTATAACCCCCCCCCCCTCGCCAAACAGGAGAATGAGGCACCCCTAAATCCTGGGCCCCAAAACCCTACAGATCCCTACAGAATCAACCCC